>CM075753.1:20752296-20891876 GCA_037974335.1 Prionace glauca | reverse complement strand
TCACGTGCTCACTGTGTCACTGTCAGTGTGGAGTTTGCACATTCTCCTCGTGTCTGTGTGGGTTTTCCTCCGGGTACTCCAGTTTCCTCCCATAGTCCAAAAGATGTGTGGGTTAGGTTGATTGGCCATGCTAAGAAATTGCCCCTTAGTGTCCTGGGATGTGTAGGTTAGAGGATTAGTGGGTATAATATGTAGGGATCTGGGGGGGTAGGACCTGGGTGGGATTGCGGTCGGTGCAGACTCAATGGGCCAAATGGCCTCTTTCTGTACTGTAGGGATTGTAACCAAACTGGCTACCCCCATTTCCAACACTACAATATTCAAAGTACCTCATTGGCATAGGGACATCCCAAAGTTATGAAAGGTGCTTTATTTTGACTAATCAGTAATCACTATACTTCAATGTCAGACATGGCATGGTTCCAATCCATCCCAGTTTAATTTATTCTTCCCCTTTTTGCTCACTCTATTTGAAGCATTCATTAAAGTGCAGTGAGGCAAAGAATCTCACCTTCAAGCACCTTGCACATGTTCGATTATACTGATGAAAAGGGACATTGTGTTATGAGCATTTTTTGCATACAGCAGCAAGCTCACATCAGTCTTTTCACACACTCCGTTCTGACTGACTGCACACAACGACTTCTGATTAAAACCTGGGGAAGGGGGGAATGACAGCTAACCTGTCTCAAAGGAGGAAAGTAGCAGAAACCTCAAAGAAATGCTTTGTCTCTTAGCATCAACTTGCATCTCAAGTTAAGGTGTTAATTTCAGCTAGTCCCTTCAGACCCACTTGCCTGCAAAAATACAGTGAATCCCTGTTTTTAAGTGTTCCCTTTTAAAGCAGTTTCATCTTAAGGTGCTTTATCTCTTATGTCTGTGTTCCATTTACAGTGTGGTGTCCCCTGTTTTTAAAGTGTGTGAACAGTGTGATGACATTGTCCTGAGCCCGGCTGTAATTAGTGCCATTTTGTTCTTTCTTTATATTTGAGAATTACTCCCCTAAACTGAATCTAAACTTCATGTTCAAATTTTTTTTACTATATCTTGTAATGGTGAGAAATTCTGTGAACTTTGTGCTTTGGGAGAATTCTCCACTCTACTGGATCGACGCTGAACTTTGCTGCTGCAACAGGACATAGCGATGGGGACTAGCCTAGGGGTTAGAAAAAGGGACAGCATGGAGAAGTTGGGCTGAAGGGCCTGTCTCCATGCTATAAACCTCTATGACTCTAGCTGAGGAAGTGTTATATTTTTGTATTTTTCAATGAACTCTTTGCTGTAAAGTGCTATGGCTCTGTACTGGATTGGACAATACCTGTGTTTGAGGCACCGTCATAAAATCAGGGGGTGGGATTTTCCATCATTTACACCCCCCCCCCCCCCTCCTGACCTGCAGTGTTGTTTTACAGAGGCAACCAGCCATTGTCCAGTGGTGGGATATTCCAATCCCGCTGCTGTTCGCAGGACTCCCACAGGTAAGACCCCGGCTGACCAATAGAATAGAATCCCTACAGTACAGAAAGAGGCCATTCGGCCCATCGAGTCTGCACCGACCACAATCCCACCCGCGCCCTATCCTCTACATTTATCCGCTAATCCCTCACCCTACGCATCCCAGGATACTAATGAGACAATTTAGCCAGGCCAATCCACCTAACCCGCACGTCCTTTGGACTGTGGGGGGGAAACCAGAGCAAACCCACACAGACACGGGGAGAATGTGCAAACTCCACACAGGCAGTGACCCGAGCCGGGAATCGAACCCAGGTCCCTGGAGCTGTGAAGCAGCAGTGCTAACCACTGTGCTACCGTGCCCGCCCTGATGTCCTTACTGATCTGTCAGTTTCTGACTGTCCTTTCATCCATCTCTCCTGCTTGTCTAGTTGTTATAATTTTATCCGACCATTTCTTTCCTCCTCCTGCTCTTCCAGGTAATTGCAAATGAATCTGAGGTGACACCGAGGGAAGAGGGAAAGTTGTCTAGTTTGGGATGGACTGCCTGTGAGGGAGGTAGAAACTGACTCAGTTGCAGACAGCAATTGGATAAATTGCAGTGAAAACATTCATCGAGGTATAGGAAATCAGCGAGATATCCCACACCTTTCCAAGGGTGTGATAATGGACCAACTGACGGGCAACATGACAGCTCAGTGACTATCACTGTTTACTGTGCAGATACAGGGACCCGGATCGGATTTCCGACTTGGGCCAGTGTCTGTGGGAGTTTGCGCATTCTCCCCGTGCTTGCGTGGGTTTTCTCCGGGTGCTCCGGTTTCCTCTCACACCCCAAAGATGTGCCGTTAGGCTGATTGGCAGGAATAAATTGTCTCTAAATTAGTTTCCCTCAATCTGGATGGCCATAAAACATTAGACAAAGTTCATGGATGGAGGGGGGGGGACTGGTGGTGTTGAGATGGCGGCGCGGGCTCGTTGGGCCGAAGGGCCTGTTTCCTGGGCTGATTTTGTTCTTTGAAAGTAACTGACTGGCTGCAAAGTGCTTTGGGATGTCCTCAGTTCATGTAAGGCATTGTACAAGTCAGGTTACAGCTGGTATAGAAATGTAGTTAGGCCACTTTCACAATATTGCACACAGTTCTGGTTGCCATATTACCATGATATGGCAGGCTTTGGAGTGTTAGAAATGGGTTAACAGACCTTCTCCTTCAGTGAATGCACCTCTCCTTAGTCACTTTTATTATGCAAGGAAGTAATTTGCAAAAGACAGAAGAGCTAATTAACTATACTCTGATTCAGTGTGGTAGGGAACGTTGCCAAGGACTATGGGACTCACAATATGTCAACTTAAATTTCCCCTGTAACAAACTAGCTCTTTACAAACTCCATGCCTTCTTCAATCCACCTTGAGCAGCAGACACTGCTGTTGGGAAGCTGATGGAAGATATTGGCTAGGATTAGTAAATCACACTGTGTTTTTCAGTAGGAGTTCACACTAGAATCTCCCCCGCTCTGTGCAATGGGGCAGCATGGTGGGATTGGGTTCGGTGCAGCTCGATGGGCTGAATGGCCTCCTTCTGCAATGTAGGGATTCAATGATTCACAGGCCACCAGTGCGATTATCAGGGGCCAGGGTTTATTCATACTGGAAAAGCTAAAACCCGCAGCCTCTGCACATTGGGCCCCGAACTGTCAGCCTGAAGTTTGCCGGCCAGCTCGATCGCTAGCCAACCGGGGACCCACGCAGTGCTGCCCCCCCCCACCCAACCCACCCCACAGCCCGATCGTGGCCCCCTGTCCATTTGCAGGCCAAGCCCAAAAGCCCCCTATTCCGGACTGCCCAATCTCACCCCCCCCCCCAAACAATGACAATCCTCTCAACACCCCCAGATAGAACCCCCCCCACAGGAGGTAGACGCCCCACCTGCCCCAGTCACTGGCCTCACTCCTGGCCAAACTGGATCTCATGCTGAATGGCGGCAGGACCCCCCCACACCCCCCAACCCCCCCCCCCCCAATCCCCCCCAACACCCCTCCCCCAAATCCCCCCCTCCCCAGTCAATCACTCCCTAGGCCTTTCCCCCCACCAGGCCCTGCCCCCTCCCCCCCCCCTTGGCACTGCCCTATGAGCAGTGCCAAAGTGCCCCCTTGGGCACAGGCACAAGCTGGCACTGCCAGGGTGTCCATGCAAAGGGGGCACTAGCCCCCTGCACCCCAACCCCCTGGGAGCCACCAATCGGTCCCCCTTTACTCCAGCAGGGGTTCAGGCTGCTAGTTCCCTGACAGTGGGGAGCTAGTTTGAACCCTGCTGTAGTGATATATTCCTGGTAGAGATGCTAGGGGACTGGGAGAATTCAGTCCCAGGCCCACTAACTGCATTTAATGATCTGTTTAAATGCCTCCCAGCCACAGAAGGGCGAACGCTCACAGGAATCCCGCAAATCGGCTGACGCTATGCTAAACAATGAATGCAGTGAGATGAGAGAATCTCCCCCATTGACTTTGGGCTGATCTGTATCCGAGAATTCAAGTACAAGGAGCCGGTTTCAGCAGCTGCCCATCAGCCAGATGAAATTAACATTAACAATTGCACTAACGTACAGAGGGATCCGGGTGTACAGGTCCAGAGTTCCCCAAAAGTGGCAACAAAAGGGGATAAGGTGGTTAAGAAGGCGTATGGCTTGCTTGCCTTCATCGGTTGGTGAGTATAAAAATTGGCAAAGTCGGGTTACAGCTGTATAAAAATTTAGTTAGGCCACCTTTAGAACATTGCACACAGTTCTGGTAGCCATACCACACGGTAATGGCAGGCTTTGGAGTGTTAGGAATGGGTTAACAGACCTTCCAGTTAAGTCCTAATTTGATGTCAATTATTCAACATGTAAAGAGAGGGAATAGAGAGAGGGAAAGTTTGAACTCGTGGCTGAGGGGATGGTGCAGGAGGGAGGGGTTCAGGTACTTAAGCAATTGGGGCTCATTCTGGGGAAGGTGGGACCTCTATAAGAGTGATGGTCTTCACCTGAACCAGAGAGGAATCAATATCCTGGGGGGGTAAATTTGCAAAGGCTATGCGGGGAGGTTTAAACTGATTTGGGGGGGGGGATATTGAGTAGAGGGGGTGAAAGGGAGGGGGCATAGATGGGGAATGCAAGGCACGGCATAGTGGGGGTGGGGCGGAGCAGGGTTTGAAATGCATGTGCTTTAATACTTTAAAGGTAGGGGAGGACCGCAGGAAACATGGGAGGGAGGTTAGACAGGGGGTGGAGAAGGGAAATGCCCAGACTGAGGGGCTGAAGTGTGTATATTTTAATGCAAGGAGTATAGTAAATAAGGTAGATGAGCTTAGGGTGTGGATAGCTGCTTGGGAATGTGATGTGGTGGCCATTACGGAGACTTGGATGTCTCAGGGACAGGACTGGGTACTTCAGGTGCCAGGTTTCAGATGTTTCAGGAAGGACAGGGAGGCTGGCAGAAGAGGTGGTTGAGTGGCACTGTTAATAAGGGACAGTGTCATGGCTGCAGAGAAAGAGGATGCCGTGGAGGGACCTTTCTACAGAGTCTCTGTGGGTGGAAGTTACGAACAGCAAAGGTCGAAAACTTTGCTGGGTGTATTCTATAGGCGCCCAATAGTGACAGGGAAGTTGAAGTGCAGTTTGTTAGGTGTGTTCAGGAAGGTTTCCTGACACAGTATGTGGACAAGCCTACGAGGGAAGAGGCATCACGTGCTCACTGTGTGGCGAATGAACCAGGGCAGGTGATGGATCTCTCGGTAGGAGAGCATCTTGGGAATGGTGACCATAATTCTATCTCCTTCACAATTGCATTGGAACGAGATAGGATCAGACAGGCTAGGAAGGTGTTTGTCTGGAGTAAGGGGAGATACGAAGAAGTCAGGAAGTTACTTGGACACATAAACTGGAAGGAGGCATTCTTAGGGAAAAGTACTGAAGGAAGGTGGCGGATATTCAAGGAATGTTTGTCTGGCGCTCTGCATGACAATGTTCCGATAAGGCAAGGGGGTTTTGGTAGGTCGCGGGAACCGTGGTGCACGAAGGCTGTGTTGAACCTAGTCAGGAGGAAAAGGAAGGTGTACAAAAGGTTCAGGGAACTAGGAGAGGTTAAGGATCTTGAAGAATATAAGGACTGTGGAAAGGAGGTTAAAAGGGAAATTAGGAGAGCCAGAAGGGGTCATGAGAAGACCTTGGCGGGTAAGATTAAGGAAAATCCCAAGGCCTTCTATAAATATCTGAAAGGTAAAAGGGTGAGAAGGGAAAGGATAGGACCTATAAAAGATGAAGGGGGAAAGGTCTGTGTAGAACCAGAAGAAATGGCGGAGGTGCTTAATGAGTACTTTGCCTCGGTATTCACAGAGGAAGCTGATTTGGGAGATCTTGCTATGGACTTGCAGCAGGTGGAAAAGATTGAGTACGTGGACATTAAGGAGGAGGATGTGTTAGAACTTTTGAATTCTATCAAGGTAGATAAGTCGCCGGGACCAGATGGGATGTACCCCAGGATACTGTGGGAGGCCAGGGAAGTGATTGCAGAGCCCTTGGCGATGATCTTTGCGTCGTCAATGGAGACGGGAGAGGTTCCGGAAGATTGGAGGATTGCGGATGTAGTCCCTATTTTCAAGAAAGGGAACAGAGATAGCCCGGGAAATTACCGCCCGGTGAGTCTGACCTCAGTGGTTGGTAAGCTGATGGAGAGGCTTCTGAGGGACAAGATTTACGAGCATTAGGAGAGGTTTCACATGATCAGGAATAGTCAGCATGGATTTGTCAAGGGCAGGTCGTGCCTTACGAGCCTAGTTGAGTTCTTCGATAATGTGACTGAACACATTGACGAAGGAAGTGCCGTGGACGTAGTGTACATGGACTTCAGCAAGGCTTTTGATAAGGTCCCCCATGCAAGACTTCTTGAGAAGGTGAGAGGGCATGGGATCCAAGGGCCTTTGGCCTTGTGGATCCAGAACTGGCTTGCCTGCAGAAGGCAGAGAGTGGTTGTGGATGGGTCTTTTTCGGAATGGAGGTCAGTCACCAGTGGGGTGCCCCAGGGATCTGTTCTGGGACCCTTGCTGTTTGTCATTTTCATAAATGACCTGGATGAGGAAGTGGAGGGATGGGTTAGCAAGTTCGCTGATGACACGAAGGTCGGCGGTGTTGTGGATGATCTGGAAGGATGTCAAAAGTTGCAGCAGGACATAGATAGGATGCAGGAATGGGCGGAGAAGTGGCAGATGGACTTCAACGCGGATAAATGTGTAGTCGTCCATTTCGGCAGAACCAACGGGATGAACGAGTACACTATTAAGGGCAGGGGTCTTAGTAGCGTTGAAGAGCAGAAGGATCTCGGGGTCCGGGTTCACAGGACTCTTAAATCGGCCTCGCAGGTGGAGGAGGTGGTCAAGAAGGCGTATGGTGTACTGGCCTTCATTAATCGAGGGATTGAGTTTAGGAGTCGGGAGGTAATGCTGCAACTTTACAGGACCCTCGTCAGGCCTCATTTGGAGTACTGTGTGCAGTTCTGGTCACCTCACTATAGGAAAGATGTAGAAGCTATTGAAAGGGTGCAGAGGAGATTTACAAGGATGTTGCCTGGACTGGGAGGCATGCCTTATGAAGATAGGTTGAGGGAGCTGGGACTCTTTTCCCTGGAGAGGCGAAGGTTGAGAGGCGACCTGATAGAAGTTTATAAAATGTTGAGAGGAATAGATAGGGTGGACTCTCAGAGGCTATTTCCCCGGGTTGAAATGGTCGCTACGAGAGGACACAGATTTAAGGTGCGGGGAGGGAAGTACAGAGGTGATGTTAGGGGTAAGTTTTTCACTCAGAGGGTGGTGAGTGAATGGAATCGGCTGCCGTCGTCGGTGGTGGAGGCGAACTCGCTGGGGTCTTTTAAAAGACTTCTGGATGAGTATATGGGGTTTAATGGGATTGGGGGTTATAGATAGGTCTATAGATTGGTGGGGTTGATGCGATCGGCGCAACTCGAGGGCCGAAGGGCCTGTTTGTGCTGTAATGTTCTATGTTCTATGTTCTAAAGGTGCTCCAGGTGACACTGGGTGTCGATGGAGGATTGCACGTGGAGTTGGGTGAAAGAAATAAAGGTAGTTTATGAAGAAGCCGAACCCATGTCTCCTTTACTGAGCTGCAACCTCGAGGAGAGGATACAGAAAAGGTTTACCGAGATATTGCCTGGATTGGAGGGTATTAGCTATGAGGAAAGATTAGACAAACTTGGTTTGTTTCCACATGAATATCAGAGGCTGAGGAACAAAGAATATAGAACATTACAGCGCAGAACAGGCCCTTCGGCCCACGATGTTGCGCTGACCAGTTACAAAACAATGACCTACTAGCCTAAACCAATCCCTTTTCATCCATAAACCTATCCACAGATCTCTTAAAACGCCCCCAAACTAGGCGCATTTACAACTGCAGCTGGCAGGGCATTCCAGTCCCTCACCACCCTCTGGGTAAAGAACCTACCCCTGACATCTGTCCTCACGTGCTCACTGTGTAATTTAAAATCGTGCCCCCTCATGCTAGCTTTCTCCATCCTAGGAAAAAGGCTATCACTATCTACCCTGTCTAAACCTCTAATCATCTTATATGTTTCAATGAGATCCCCTCTTAGCCGCCTTCTTTCCAGCGAAAACAACCCCAAATCTCTCAGTCTCTCCTCATAGGATCTCCCCTCCATACCAGGCAACATCCTGGTAAACCTCCTCTGCACCCTCTCCAAAGCCTCTACATCCTTCCTGTAATGTGGGGACCAGAACTGCACACAAAACTCCAAGTGCGGCCGCACCAGAGATGTGTACAGTTGCATCATGACGCTGCGACTCCTAAATTCAATCCCCCTACCAATAAACGCCAAGACTCCGTATGCCTTCTTAACAACCTTATCTACTTGATTCCCAACTTTCAGGGATCTATGTACACATACACCTAGATCCCTCTGCTCCTCCACACTATTCAAAGTCCTCCCGTTAGCCCTATACTCAACACATCTGTTATTCCTACCGAAATGAATTACCTCACACTTCTCCACATTAAACTCCATCCGCCACCTCTCAGCCCAGCTCTGCAACCTTTCTAAGTCATCCTGCAAACTATGACACCCTTCCTCACAATCTGCCACACCTCCGACTTTGGTGTCATCAGCAAACTTACTAATCCACCCAACTATGCCCTCATCCAGATCATTAATAAAAATTACAAACAGGAGGAGGTGACCTGATACAACTTTACAGAATTATGAGAGACAATGAACAGTCATTTTTCAAAGTAGAAATTTCAATGACTAGGTGAAAGGGGAAAGGAGGTTGAGAAGCAAGTTTGAATTTGTTTATTATAGTCACAAATAAGCTCACTTATTAAGTATAAGCCACTGCAATGAAGTTAATGTGAAAATCCTCCAGTTGTCACAATCTGGCACCTGTTCGGATACACTGAGGGAGGATTTAGCACGGCCAATGTTCTTAACCAGCACAACTTTTGGACTGTGGTAGGAACTGAGCACCCGGAGGAAACAGGCAAACTCCACACAGACAGTGACCCAAGCTGGGAATCGAACCTGAGTCTCTGAAACTGTGACGCAGCAATGCTAAGCAAAGTGCCACTGTGCCATTTTTTACACACAGGGTGGTAAGTGCCAGGATTACACTACCAGAGGAGAGAGCAGAAGCAGATACAAATACACTTGCTGTTATATCGTTCTATTCCCTGCTGGTTCACGTATTAGAACATAGAACATAGAATATTACAGCACAAACAGGCCCTTCGGCCCTCGAGTTGCGCCGATCGCATCAACCCCACCAATCTATAGACCTATCTATAACCCCCAATCCCATTAAACCCCATATACTCATCCAGAAGTCTTTTAAAAGACCCCAGCGAGTTCGCCTCCACCACCGATGACGGCAGCCGATTCCATTCACTCACCACCCTCTGAGTGAAAAACTTACCCCTAACATCACCTCTGTACTTCCCTCCCGCATCTTAAATCTGTGTCCTCTCGTAGCGACCATTTCAACCCGGGGAAATAGCCTCTGAGAGTCCACCCTATCTGTTCCTCTCAACATTTTATAAACTTCTATCAGGTCGCCTCTCAACCTTCGCCTCTCCAGGGAAAAGAGTCCCAGCTCCCTCAACCTATCTTCATAAGGCATGCCTCCCAGTCCAGGCAACATCCTTGTAAATCTCCTCTGCACCCTTTCAATAGCTTCTACGTCTTTCCTATAGTGAGGCGACCAGAACTGCGCACAGTACTCCAAATGAGGCCTGACGAGGGTCCTGTAAAGTTGCAGCATTACCTCCCGACTCCTAAACTCAATCCCTCGATTAATGAAGGCCAGTACACCATACGCCTTCTTGACCACCTCCTCCACCTGCGAGGCCGATTTAAGAGTCCTGTGAACCCGGACCCCGAGATCCTTCTGCTCTTCAACGCTACTAAGACCCCTGCCCTTAATAGTGTACTCGTTCATCCCGTTGGTTCTGCCGAAATGGACTACTACACATTTATCCGCGTTGAAGTCCATCTGCCACTTCTCCGCCCATTCCTGCATCCTATCTATGTCCTGCTGCAACTTTTGACATCCTTCCAGACCATCCACAACACCGCCGACCTTCGTGTCATCAGCGAACTTGCTAACCCATCCCTCCACTTCCTCATCCAGGTCATTTATGAAAATGACAAACAACAAGGGTCCCAGAACAGATCCCTGGGGCACCCCACTGGTGACTGACCTCCATTCCGAAAAAGACCCATCCACAACCACTCTCTGCCTTCTGCAGGCAAGCCAGTTCTGGATCCACAAGGCCAAAGGCCCTTGGATCCCATGCCCTCTCACCTTCTCAAGAAGTCTTGCATGGGGGACCTTATCAAAAGCCTTGCTGAAGTCCATGTACACTACGTCCACGGCACTTCCTTCGTCAATGTGTTCAGTCACATTATCGAAGAACTCAACTAGGCTCGTAAGGCACGACCTGCCTTACGAGCATAGAACATAGAACATTACAGCGCAGAACAGGCCCTTCGGCCCACTATGTTGCGCCGACCAGTTACAAAAACAATGACCCACTAACCTAAACCAATCCCTTTCCATCCATAAACCTATCCACGGATCTCTTAAACGCCCCCAAACTAGGCGCATTTACAACTGCAGCAGGCAGGGCATTCCAATCCCTCACCACCCTCTGGTAAAGAACCTACCCCTGACATCCGTCCTATAACTACCCCCCCTTAATTTAAAGCTATGCCCCCTCGTACTAGCTTTCTCCATCCGAGGAAAAAGGATATTACTGTCCACCCTATCTAAACCTCTAATCATCTTATATGTTTCAATAAGGTCCCCTCTTAGCCGCCTTCTTTCTAACGAAAACAACCTCAAATCCCTCAGTCTCTCCTCATAGGACCTCCCCTCCATACCAGGCAACATCCTGGTAAACCTCCTCTGCACCCTCTCCAAAGCCTCCACATCCTTCCTTTAATGTGGGGACCAGAACTGCACACAATACTCCAAGTACGGCCGCACCAGAGTTGTGTACAGTTGCAACATGACGCTGTGGCTCCTAAATTCAAACCCCCTACCAATAAACACCAAGACACCATATGCCTTCCTAACAACCTTATCTACTTGATTCCCAACTTTCAGGGATCTATGTACATATACACCTAGATCCCTCTGTTCATCCACACTATTCAAAGTCCTCCCGTTAGCCCTATACTCTACACATCTGTTATTCCTGCCAAAGTGAATTACCTCACACTTTTCCGCATTAAACTCCATCCGCCACCTCTCGGCCCATCTCTGCAACTTGTCCAAGTCTTTCTGTAAACTATGACACCCTTCCTCACTATCTACCACACCTCCGACTTTGGTGTCATCAGCAAATTTACTAATCCACCCAACTATACCCTCATCCAGATCATTTATAAAAATTACAAACAGCAGTGGCCCCAAAACAGATCTCTGAGGCACACCACTCGTAACCGAACTCCATGACGAATACTTACCATCAACCACCACCCTCTGTCTCCTATCTGCTAGCCAATTCCTGATCCAATTACCTAGATCACCCTCAATCCCATACATCTGCATTTTCTGCAGAAGCCTTCCATGGTGAACCTTATCAAATGCCTTACTAAAATCCATATACACCACATCAACTGCCTTACCCCCATCCACCTCTTTGGTCACTTTCTCAAAAAACTCAATAAGGTTAGTAAGGCACGACCTACTCTCTACAAAACCATGCTGACTATCTCCAATCAATTCATTACTCTCTAAATAACTATAAATCCTATCCCTAATAATTTTTTCTAAAACTTTGCCCACAACAGAAGTAAGACTCACCGGTCTATAATTCCCGGGGAAGTCTCTGTTCCCCTTCTTAAACAATGGGACAACATTCACTATCAACATTCAACATTCGTATTGTCAAGATGCCTCTTATACAGCATCTTGACAGATAGATGAATAGGCAAGGAATAGAGAGATATGGACTATGTGGAGGCAAAAGTTTAAAAATGCATCATATGCAGGTTTACTGGGCCAGAGTGCCTGTTCCTAGGCTGGATTGATCTTCGAAGTATCAGTGTAAGTTGTTGCTACATCAGAAGGACATTGTTTTAAGCGATTGGCACATTCTATTTATTGTGCTGGTAACCATTGTAATTTTCCACTATTTAGTCCCATGTGCTCTTATCAAGAGTTGTGGAGTTCTCGAGTAATTTAAGTATACAATTCGGCACATTAGCTGTGGACCAATTCAGAACTTACAAGAAAGATAATAGATGTGCAGGTTAGGTGCACTGGCCATGCTAAATTCTCCCTCAGCGGCACAGTGGGTTAGCACTGCTGTCTCACAGCACCAGGGACCCGGGTTCGATTCCCAGCTTGGGTCACTGTCTGTGTGGAGTCTGCACATTCTCCTCGTGTCTGTGTGGGTTTCGTCCAGGTGCTCCAGTTTCCTCCTACGGTCTGACTCAAACAGGTGCCAGAATGTGGCGACTGGAGGAATTTCATTGCAGTAACTTCATTGCAGTGTAAACGTAAACCTTATTTGTGACTCATAAATAAATTTAAACCTTCTGCCACATTCTTGAAGGCAATGACAAGTTTTGGAAATAAAAGTTATTGTGGATCAAGTTTCTTTTGGATTTGGTCCAATCCACCAGAACTCTCAAGGAAAGATTGATGGTGGAGAGACTGTAACAAAGGGTGACATCCAGGAGAAAGCTACCCTGGAAAATTAGGGCCTGCCACTAACAATATTCAGCTTTGGAAAGGTCCAAGTCCTTTACACACCAGCAGTGAAACGATGTCTGAAGCTTGTACTTGCAACTACCACCAAGAAATCCAGAGAGAGTCTTCTGTTCAACGCCAAGGACCCAGGTTCAATACCAGCCTTGGGTTATGGAGTTTGCGTGTTCTCCTCATATCTGCCTGGGTTTCCTCCGGGTGCTCTGGTTTCCTCCCACATTTCAAAGATGTGCGGGTTAGGTGGATTGGCCACAATAAATTGCATCAAGATTTGTAAGTTAGTGGAATTAGCTATGGATAGGGCATAGAGGGCCTGGATAAGATACTCTAATCAGAGAGTCGGTCCAGACAATGGGACGAATGGCCTCTTCTACAATGTAGGACTTCTATGATGATTCTTATGGAACATTCCTTATCCTATTCTCTTCCCTTTGGGGAAGTTGCTACTCCTCGAAGCAATTCAATGGATTGGAACACACATTTGGTTAAACGTTACTCTCTGGCACTGTGATATTATCTCTAATTAATGCCACTATTTTTCCATCCTGAAAGTTTTATACCCAAGTAATTGGTAACCATTTTGATTCCTTTTTCCCTCTGTGGGAGGAAAACGGAGCATCCAAAAGAAACCCACGCAGACATGGGGAGGACGTACAAACTGCACATAGACAGTCACCCAAGTCGGGAATCGAACTTGGGCGTCTTGGGTTAGACAGCAGTGCTAATTGTGTCGCCTTCACTAAGGAACACTACCTTGATCGGTTGTATATGATTGGCTCATATTCATCTGGCACGGTGCTGAGCATGTCAAGATCCCTGAACACCTTCTTCATTACTTGTAAGAAATTCTGCTCAGAAGCTCCTTCCACCACAGCACTAAGAAGGGTCCAAGCATGTGTCGAATACAGGAACTGACTTCCTTGAAAACATAAGAGAGGAAGGACAGTGGCATTTAGACTTTATAGCAACTTGTGATAGAAGCAATATCAGCTATTTACCATTTATAGCCTCAGCGATTTACATTTATACAGATGATCTGGAGGAGGGGGCTGAGAGTAGGGTGTCGAAATTTGCTGATGACACGAAGATAAGTGGAAAAGCAAATTGCGAGGAGGGTGTGGAAAGTCTGCAGAGGGATCTGGATAGGCTGAGCGAGTGGGCGAGGACCTGGCAGATGGAGTATAATGTTAGCAAGTGTGAGTTTATCCACTTTGGCAGGAATAATAGTCGGAGGGATTACTATTTAAAGGGTGAAAAGCTGCAGCAGGCGACGGTGCAGAGGGACCTCGGGGTCCTTGTGCATGAGTCGCAAAAACCCAGTCTGCAGGTGCAGCAGGTGGTCAGGAAGGCGAATGGGACGCTGGCCTTTATAGCGAGGGGGATTGAATATAAAAGCAGGGAGGTCTTGCTGCAACTGTACAGGGCATTGGTGAGGCCGCAGCTGGAGTAGTGTGTGCAGTTTTGGTCGCCGCACTTACGCAAGGATATTTTGGCCTTGGAGGGAGTGCAGAGGAGGTTCACTAGACTGACACCGGACATGAGGGGGTTGGACTATGAAGAGAGACTAAATAGACTGGGTCTGTACTCATTGGAGTTTAGAAGGATGAGGGGGGATCTTATAGAGATGTATAAGATAATGAAGGGGATGGATAAGGTAGAGGTAGAGAGATTCTTCCCACTCAGAAAGGACAGCAGGACTAGAGGGCACAGCCTCAAGATAAGGGGGGTGCAGTTTAGATCGGAGTTGAGGAGGAACTTCTTCACTCAAAGGATGATGAATCTCTGGAATTCTCTGCCCGTTGAAGTGGTGGAGGCTGCCTCGCTGAATATATTTAAGTCATGGGTAGATAGGTTTTTGACAGACAAGGGAATTAAGGGTTATGGTGGGAAAGTGGAACTGATCCACTTCAGATCAGCCATGATCTTATTGAATGGCGGGGCATTCGATGGGCTAGATGGCCTACTCCTGCTCCTATTTCTTATGTTCTTATCAGCTTCTGAAAACACTCCAACACTTGTGAATTTGACAATTACAAAGAGATTTCTCTGCACAGACAGATTCCAGTGCTGTTTTCAGTTGTAAAATTTATCCAAATTGCTAAACGTACATCTCTTACTTATCAGAGATTGTTTCTTGGGACAGTATGTTGTGGAATTAACCAGGGAGCAGGCTACTCCGGATATGGTATTGTGCAGTGAGGAGAGATTGATTGATGATCTCACAGTTAAGGATGCTCTAGGGAGTAGTGACCATCGAATGATAGAATTCAAAATTCAGTTTGGGGGGTGAGAAAGTGGAGTCCCTCAGTAGCGTTCTGGAACTAAACAAAGGAGATTATAGAGGCATGGGGGCAGATTTGGCCCAAGTAGAGTGGTCAGGAAAGCTAAAAGGTGGATGGGCAGTAGCGGTTGTTTAAGGAGATCACAATTCCTCCCCAGTGAGGAAGAAAGATGGTAAGGGAGGGCAAAAACCATCAATGGCTAAACAAGGAGATCAAGGACAATATAAAGATAAAAGCTAAAGTATACCATATTGCAAAGGCCAGTGATAAGCTGGAAGGTTGGGAAACTTTCAAACATAAACAAAGGGATACTAACAAAGTAATAAAAAGAGCTAAGGCAAATTATGAAAGAAAGCTCGTGCAAAATATCAAGAAGGATAGCAATAGCTTCTAAAAATATAAAAAAGGGAAGCGAGTCGCTAAGTTGAACATTGGTCCCTTAGAAGATGAGACCAGAGCGTTAATAATGGGGAACACTGAAATGGCAGAGATACTAAGCAATACTTTGTCTCAGTTTTCACAGAGGAGAACACTATATATAGAATCAAAGAACCCTACAGTGTAGAAAGAGGCCCTTCGGCCCATCAAGTCTGCATCGAACAGAATCCCATCCAGGCCCTACCCCCACTACATACCCACTAATCCCTTAATCTACGTATCCCTAGATACTAAGGGGCAATTTCTTAGCATGGACAATCAACCTAACCCGCACATCTGTGGACTGTGGGAGGAAATCGGAGCACCCAGAGGAAACCCACACAGACATGAAGAGAATGTGCAAACTCCACACAGACAGTGACCCGAGCCGGGACTCAAACCCAGGACCCTGGAGCTGTGAAGCAGCAGTGCTAACCCACTGTGCTACCGTGCCGCCCACAATAAGGCCACTAGTACCATTTCTATAGGAAAGGACAAGTCAGGCGTAATAGAAAAGATAGAACTTAGAACTATTAACATCGATAGGGAATAGGTACTCAGTAAATTATTGGGATTGAGTGCAGACAAGTCCCCTGGGCCAGATGGCCTACATTCGAGGGTATTAAAGGAAGTGGCAGCTTCCATTGATGATAATATTCCAAAATTCCATGGACACAGGGTGAGTTCTTCCTGTGTAACAACCTTATTCAAAAAGGGAGAGAGGCAAAAGGTAGGATATTACAGACCGGTTAGTTTAACATCAGTTGTTGGAGAATTGTTAGAAACAATTATCAAGGAAGCAATATCAGGACATTTGGAAAGTCCATCAGAGTCAACATGGTTTTATGAAGGGTAAATCATGCTTGACTAATTTGCTGGAGTTCTTCAAAGACGTAACAAGCAAAGTAGATCCTGTAGGGTTATGAAACTGTGGAATTTGCTACGCCAAGTACAATAGATGCTGGGACAGTGAGTAAATTTAAGGAAGAGTGAGACAGATTTTTAATTGGTAATAGGTGGAAAGGTTATGGGGGAGGGGGGGGGCGGTGGAATATCAGCCATGATCAAATAGAGGAGGGGACTTGATGGGCCAAATGGCCTAATTCTGCTCCTGTATCTTATGAACTTACTCAGTTCCCCAAATCTATTAAAGTCCACCTAGGAAAACAATGCAACAACAACCTACATATACATAGCACCTTATTTCATTACACTCCTACTATGCTAATGAGTCACATAAAGCATTGGCTAAAAGTCTAGTCAATGAGGTACCTTTCACGGAGCAACTTAAAGGAGGGAAGAGAGGTGGAGAGCCAGAGAGATTTGGGGAGGGGATTCCAGAGCTTAGGGTCCAGGTAGCCAACAATGTTGAAGAGATTAAGACCAGGGATGCTTAAGAAGTCAGAACTGGTGCAGCTCCGATAGAAATCTAGTGTGGGGCCGGAGGAGGTTACAAAGACGGAGAGGA
The DNA here is from genome assembly GCA_037974335.1 of Prionace glauca. NCBI lineage: Eukaryota > Metazoa > Chordata > Chondrichthyes > Carcharhiniformes > Carcharhinidae > Prionace > Prionace glauca. The sequence goes on along the minus strand of CM075753.1, from coordinate 20,874,976 downwards.
GCAAAGCCATCCATGGATTTGGAAACAAGGATACATGGTGGCTTATTACTGACCAGTTTCACCAGCCAATTTGAGACAATAATAAATCACTACTGGATGTTTCACTGAAATATTATGTGGTCAGTCACTGATTACTCTTTAATACATCCTGGTAATGACATTGTTACTGTTCACCCTTTTCAGTGAGAGTTCAGTGGTTACAAAGAATACTCGGGAATGCCCTGCTAATTCCTCACACAGCGAGTCTCCAGCCTCAGCCACACAATGTGGGCGCTACGTTTAATTTTATAAACACCTGAACAGACAAAATCAGGATATTGAATCTGAGCATCTGTAGAGGACCCTGACTGACGGCCTGGGCACCTCCTTCCTGTCTTTGGAACATAAGTAACATCAAAACTTCTGCAGTTCGCTGTAAGGAGCTTCATTGAACGGTTTCGCATTCAGTGCTAAATGTGGCTGAATCCTAGCCTGGGCTGAGATGGAGTGCCACCCATGGTTCAGTGGGTAGTACTCTGGTCAAAAAGTTGTGGGTTCAAATCTCACTCCAGAGTTTTGAGTGCGAGGTCTAGACAGACAGTTTGCTATGCTCACATTGGCTGCCATATTTCCTAAATTACAACAATAACTACACTTCAAAAGTTCTTCACTGACTTTCGAAAATTTCAGGGTGTCCCGAGGTTGTTAAAGAAATGATAAAAATCCAATTTCTATTTTCAGTGTCTGAGTAAGAAAGAAGGGGAAAGGTAAACCAGCTGAGCTCGCTGCATCGTCGACAATCTACAGTGCAGGAGGAGGCCATTTGGCCCATCGAGCTTGCACTAACAACAATCCCACCAAGGTCCCATCCCCGAAATCCCATATATTTACCCACCTAATCCCTCTAACACTAAAGGGGCAATTTATCATGGTCAATCAACCTAACCCACACATCTTTGGACTGTGGGAGGAAACCGGAGCACCCGGAGGAAACCCACGCAGACACGGGGAGAATGTGCAAACTCCACACAGACAGTGACCTGAGGCCGGAATGGAACCCTGGTCTCTGACGCTGTGGGGCAGCATTGCTAAGCACAATGCCACCTGCTGCCCCTTGGATGGTTAAAATATCATAACTGGCATTAGGTGTAATGCCTTCCACAGCTGAACAGCTGTTCCACTCTCACTGTTTTAGTTCACACATGAGGAATGGCTATTTGAACAATATTGCTGACATCTCTTGAACCAGTAACCCAAACAGTCACTGCTTTTGGGAAAGATTGGTGGGGAAAGGGAGACGTTATAATAACAGATACCAGGACATAATCTTAAAGTTGCATTGTTAAGCAGGATGAAAACGCCATCAAGGTTATAAGCCTAATCATTTCCTGTTTCCGAGGTAACCGGAACTCCTTCACCAGTGTCCAACCCTTCAATTCTATCCCAGTATTATCTGCAGTGAACATTTTAAGGATTATATTTTTAATTTTAACAACATTTTAATTAAAATCTAGAATTCTGTTCTACGATCAGTAGAGAATTTTTTTTTACCAGGTTTGAATATCAAGGGATCATTCTCAAAGAGTTGCAGTGATGTTGAAACACTCTGAAACTTCTCCTTAATGTAGTATTCCTCATGGTTAAACTCGCTCTTGATTTGTGGAGTTTTTTTGTTCTTCCCTGGGTCTTCGTTGTTGTCCTTTTCTGATTTGGGGTGTTTGTCTTGTTTCCTGCTGTCACTCTCCCTTCCCATTCCTGAGTTCTCTGAAGTCTCTTTCTGTTTCTCTGCAGGTTTCTTGTCTTTGCCACTTTGACCGAAAGCTTTGGACTTCACCTCATCTTTAACCAGCCTCTTGTCTTTTTGTTTCTGCTCCTGGACCTTCTTAACATCCTTCTCGTAATGCCGAATGCCACTCAGATGAGACATTAACTGCCTTGGAGTTATTGTCACCTATTGCAAGATATAGAATGGTAAGTTTTAAAACTATAAGACAAAAGTATCTTACATTTATATGCCCTTGCTGTTGTCATGTTCCTAATGGCACAAGTTTATTAAATTTCAATGACCACACTTATAATGGAAATTGTCTTTTAAATTTGTCATGCTGTAGTAACATATGGTAATCATAGAAACCCTACAGTGCAGAAGGAGGCCATTTGGCCCATCGAGTCTGCATTGACAACAATCCCACCCAGGCCCTATCCCGTAGTGCCACATATTTACCCCACTAATCACTAATTCGGGTAGTCATGGATAAGGACAAGAGTGCCCTCGGATGAGGGTGCTTAATTGGGCTAGGGCCAAATACACCCAAATTAGACAGGAACTGGGGAATGTGGTTCAGGAATGGCTATTTGAGGGCAAATCCACATCTGGCATGTGGGAGGCTTTTAAAGGCCGGTTGATTGAAGTGCAGAACAGGCACGTCCTCACAAAAGTGAAGGATAAAAATGGCAGGATTCGGGAACCATAGAGCTTTTTCTAAGCTTTTAGTCAAAAGGAAAAAGGAAGTATACCTTTTTCCCAGGGCAGAAGTGTCAGTTACAAGGGGGCACAGGATCAAGGGATAGTTTAAGGGAGATGTGCAAGGGAAGTTTTTCATACAAAGAGTGGTGGGTGCCTGGACTGGGCTGCTGGGGGAGGTGGAGGAAGCAGACACATTAGCAACATTTGAGTTGCATCTGGATGGGTACATGAACAGGGAGGGAACAGAGGGATGCAGACCGAGTAAGGATCGAAGGTTTGATTTTTAGTTCAGTTAGGCCATCATGGTCAGCACAGGTTTGGAGGGCCAAAGGGCTTGTTCCTGTGTTTTATTTTTCTTTGTTCTTTGATACTGGTACCGCTCTGTCATTACTTCCTGGAACTACATAAGATAAAAGCTGAAGCATCTTCCTTTAAAACCAGTGATTTGAAGGACATGCACAGAAGAAATCATGCTGTTAAAAGGCCAGATCAAGGTCAACTTAGAGCTGAGTGGACAAACAGCAGAGTTGCCTCAACATGTGACCAGTGATAATTTTCCAGTTCTATTTGGAAGATCATGGTTGGAGAAGGTAAAGCTGAACTGGGTTGCTGTCAACAGACTGGTAAATACCAAAAGAGACTCACAGCACCTTCTGGCTAAATCCAAGAGTGTTTTCGAAGAGAACTTGGCTCAATAGAGGGAGTTCATGTGAAACTCAAGACAAAACCTAATAGTCAATCACAAAGTCCCAAGTTGTGTCATATGCAATTCGTCCCAAGGTCAAAGAAGAATTAGTATGACTTGTGTTTGAGATGGTTACAATGAGTGACTGGGCTACCCCCATTGTACCTGTCATGAAACCAGATGGTTCCATTCAGGTCATACTTGTGGTCATTTTAAAACAATCGTAAATCCAGTGTTGAGTGCTGATCGAAATCCGCCTCCTTTAATTGAAGATCTCATTGCTGGGTTATCAGGTGAGCAGAAATTCAGCAAGATTGATCTTTTACAAGCATGTTTACAGATGTACGTAGTCACTGAATTGCAATCATAAAGGTCTTTTTCATGATAAAAGATTGCCTTTTGGAATAACATCCATAGCAGCCCTATTCCAAAGCTCAACAGATCAGATTTTCTGGTGTACAATGTTAATTGGATGATATTCTAATTACAAGATTTAGTGAACAGGAATGTGCAGAGGGATCTGGGGGTCCTTGTGCACGAGTCGCTAAAACCCAGTCTGCAGGTGCAGCAGGTGATCAAGAAGGCAATTAGAATAGAATAGAATAGAAGGCCTTTATAGCGAGGGGGATAGAACATAAAAGCAGGGAGGTCTTGCTGCAACTGTACAGGGCACTGGTGAGGCTGCAGCTGGAGTACTGTATGCAGTTTTGGTCGCCGCACTTGCGCAAGGATATTTTGGCCTTGGAGGGAGTGTAGAGGAGGTTCACTAGGCTGAGATGAGGGGGTTGGCCTATGAAGAGAGACTAAACAGGCTGGGTCTGTACTCGTTGGAGTTTAGAAGGATGAGGGGGGGATCTTATAGAGACATATAAGATAATGAAAGGGAAGGATAGGGTAGAGATAGAGAGATTCTTCCTGCTTAGAAAGGATAGCAGGACTAGAGGACACAACCTCAAGATAAGTGGCGGGGGGGATGCAGTTTAGATCAGAGTTGAGGAGGAACTTCTTCACTCAAAGGGTGGTGAATCTCTGGAATTCTCTGCCCGTTGAAGTGGTGGAGGCTGCCTCGCTAAATATATTTAAGTCACGGGTAGATAGGTTTCTGATAGACAGGGGAATTAAGGGTTATGGGGAGAAAGTGGGAAAGTGGAACTGATCCACTTCAGATCAGCCATGATCTTATTGAATGGCGGGGCAGGCTCGAAGGGCTAGATGGCCGACTCCTGCTCCTATTTCTTATGTTCTTATTTGAATAATTTAGAAGCAATATTGGAACAGCTTTATCTGCATATCAAGAAAGGAAAGTGTGACTTTTTCCAGACTAGTATTGGGTCTCATTATTAATAGCAAAGGCCTACATTAAGCACCTAGAAAGATGAATGTTATTTTAGAAGCATCATGTTTGACGAATGATTGATAAAGGCCTTTTTCACAAACTCACTAACATGTCCTTCCGATGAGCAGAAATATTTTTCTCAGACAATCGAGAGTCTCTGGAACTCTCTTCCTCAAAACACCGTGAAGCAGAATCTTTGAATATTTTTAAGGCAGAGCTCAATAGATTCTTGTTTAATAAGGGGGAGGGTTAAACCCTTCACGTGGTGAGGAGGTTTGCTGATTCTGCCAATGAGCATGACTGTCTCAGCATTACACAAGACCCAGTTTTCCACATCTGCATATCACAAAGGTTATTAAGGATAGAACATAGAACCCTACAGTGCAGAAACAGGCCCTTCGGCCCATCGAGTCTGCACCGAACACAATCCCACCCAGACCCTATCCCCATATCCCTACACATTTACCTGCTAATCCCTCTAACCTACACATCCCAGGATACTAAGGGGCAATTTTTTAGCATAGCCAATGAACCTAACCCGCACATCTTTGGCCTGTGGGAGGAAACCGGAGCACCCGGAGAAAACCCATGCAGACACGAGGAGAATGTGCAAACTCCACACAGGCAGTGACCCGAGCCGGGAATCGAACCCAGGACCCTGGAGCTGTGAAGCAGCAGTGCTAACCACTGTGCTACCATGCCGATAGGCAGGATTGCGGGGGTTGAGGTTAGATTCAGATTATCTATAGGATAATCTGGCCTACTCCTGCTCCTAATTCGTATGTTCATATTTGGTTTTCCAATCAATATGTAGATTAAAATCTCCCATGATTATTACCGCATTTCCAACAAGTTCACTTAATTTCTTCCAATCTGCTCCATTCTACTGTGTGGTTATTGTTAGAGGGCCTGCACCCCACTCCCACAAGGGCGGCACGGTAGCACAGTGGTTAGCACTGCTGCTTCACAGCTCCAGGATCCTGGGTTCAATTCCCGGCTCGGGTCACTGTCTGTGTGGAGTTTGCACATTCTCCTCGTGTCTGCGTGGGTTTCCTCCGGGTGCTCCGGTTTCCTCCCACAGTCCAAAGATGTGCGGGTTAGGTTGATTGGCCGTGCTAAGAAGTTGCCCCATCTAGGGATGCGTAGGTTAGAGGGATTAGTGGGTAATAATATGGGGGTAGGTCCTGGGTGGGATTGTGTTCAGTGCAGACTTGATGGGCCGAAGGGCCTCTTTCTGCACTGTAAGGTTCTATGATTCACAAGAGCCTTTATCATTTCTCATCTTTAGTCAAACCACTTCTACATCTTGGTTTTCTGAATTTAGATTGTCAGACTATATTATGCAAATACAATCATTAATTAACAAAGCCAACCCTCCACCTAGCTTCCTGTCATAGAATCATATTATCCCTACGGTGCAGAAGGAGGCCTTTTGGCCCACCAAATCTGTACCAAATCTGTACCAGAGCATTCCATCCAGGGACTATCCCTGCAACCCCACATATTTAAGAACATAAGAACATAAGAAATAGGAGCAGGAGTAGGCCATCTGGCCCCTCGAGCCTGCCCCGCCATTCAATAAGATCATGGCTGATCTGTCGTGGCTCAGCTCCACCTTCCCGCCCTCTCCCCATAACCCTTAATCCCCTCTCTTATCAAAAACCCATCAACCCGCTTCTTAAAAATATTTAAGTGCCTTTGGCACTGATGTACCTAAGCAAGAGTAATATACTTATACAAAAAGGATGAAAATGATTTCTGCAGCATGAGGACTTCTCTGTATGTTGCATTAGAAGTGTGTACAGAACAGGTAGAATGAGCCTTAATCTTCTTTGCCAGCTTCCACCATAACCATTGTGCAACAATACAATATGCTCCATTATCTACTTTGTTAATCTATGGGATAACATTCACAGAGGTTCGGGGTGGGGTGGGGGAGAGAAAAAGAAGACCAGAGATCCAAGATCAAGGAGAAGGATCTGGAACTGAAGAATTAAGTGGGGTGAGGGTCTTGGTAAGAGTGCCAGCCTGGAGCAGAAGGGGTTGGGGAGGGTATATCAAATCTGGGTCTGTAAAATAGCTACCCAGAAGTTAGAAGAGGTTTTAATCCTTCCAAATTTTTACAGGGTCTAATGCAGTTGGAACCATCTAAATTAAACTATTTAATTCACATTTTCGGATGGTTCCCAGCACAGGACAATTTACCTAGGGCAAGCACTGTGCTAACTTTACCTGTGAAGCTCCAGTTCTCCAGCACATCTTTGGGTACCCCCAGATTACAGCCCAATGAAGCTCATCCTTCAAGCTACCTCTGTCAATCTATTTACCCCCCCCCCCCAGCTTCTACCTCTAAGGGGCAATTTTGCTCGGCCAATCAACCTAATCTGCACATCTTTGGAGTGTGGGAGGAAAGTGGACCACCCGGAGACATGGGGAAAACATGTAAACTCCATCCAAAGCCTTCTGGCTTCTGAACCTGGGTCCCTGGCACTGGGAGGCAGCAGTGCTAATCACTGAGTCACCATGCCACCCATAACATCCCTCCTAAATGTTCAATATTCAGATCCCAATCACCCTGCAGCCATGTTGTACTAACCCGAAATCCTGACTCAAAATGTTGGCTCTATTTTTTCTCCACAGACGCTGTCAGACCTGCTGAGATTTCCCAGCATTTTCTGTTTTTGTTTCAGATTCCAGCCTCCAGTGTTTTGTTCGTGTCCTGCTTTAAGTTTGGTTCGAGTGATGAAAGTAAAACTCCTTTAAGATCAACACAGACTGTATAATGTAATTGACCGTCAGACAGGAGATTGCTCGCAGCAACTTGCAAAAGGTACTGTGAAACATTCTTACTTTCACTCCTTCGTGTTCTTTTTCCGGGAATTCTGGCACGTATTTCTGCACGGGGGCATCGAAATCCAGTTTTCCATCTTCCCACAGCTTGGCAATGGCGGCCATGGTGAGGGGTTTGCTGATGCTCCCGATGCGCATGACCGTCTCGGCATTACACAAGACCCGGTTTTCCACATCCGCATATCCCAGCCCTTGAAGCAAAATCAGAACGAAAGTGTTTCTTCAGGAATCGTTAGTGTGTGCTTAAACTGGGCCAGATACTGGGCAACACGACAGCTCAGTGACTATCACTGTTTGCTGTGCAGACACATGGATTTGGGCCGGTGTCTGTGGGAGTTTGCACATTCTCCCCGTGCTTGCGTGGGTTTTCTCCGGGTGCTCCGGTTTCCTCCCACACCCCAAAGATGTGCTGTTAGGCTGATTGGTGTAACAAATTGTCCCTAAATTAGTTTCCCTCAATGTGGAATACCATAAGCATAGATAAGGGTCATGGGTGGAGGGGGGGCTCATAATGTTAGAATGGCGGCGCGGGCTCGTTGGGCCGAAGGGCCTGTTTCCCGGGCTAATTTTGTTCTTTGAATAATGCAAGTCAAAAAGTCCTGACAACATTCAGGCTTGGACTGATAAATGGCAAGGAACATACAAGCCAACAATCATCTCCAATAAGATAGAATCTAACCATCTCCCTTAACAGCATTACCATCATTGACTTCCCCATCATTAACATTCAGAAAGTGAACTGGACGAGCCATATAAACACTGAGGCTGCAGACCAGGTCAGGGTCTGGGATTCCAGTGCTGTGTCACTCCAATCCTGACCCCCAAAGCCAGCTTGCTCTCTATAAGTCACAAGTAAAGAGTGTGATTCTCTGCATTTGCCGAGTTAAGGCAAGTTCTAACAAGGCAAGTTCTGTTTGTAATCTTTATTAATGATCTGGATGAGGGTATAGTTGGGTGGATTAGTAAATTTGCTGATGACACCAAAGTCGGAGGTGTGGTAGATTGTGAGGAAGGGTGTCATAGTTTGCAGGGTGACTTAGAAAGGTTGCAGAGCTGGGCTGAGAGGTGGCGGATGGAGTTTAATGTGGAGAAGTGTGAGGTAATTCATTTCGGTAGGAGCAACAGATGTGTCGAGTATAGGGCTAACGGGAGGACTTTGAATAGTGTGGATGAACAGAGGGATCTAGGTGTATGTGTACATAGATCCCTGAAAGTTGGGAATCAAGTAGATAAGGTTGTTAAGAAGGCGTACGGTGTTTTGGCGTTTATTGGTAGGGGGATTGAATTTAAGAGTCGCAGCGTCAGGTTGCAACTGTACACAACTCTGGTGCGAACTGTACACATTCTGGTCCTGTAATGTGGGGACCAGAACTGTGTGCAGTTCTGGTCCCCACATTACAGGAAGGACGTGGAGGCTTTGGAGAGGGTGCAGAGGAGGTTTACTAGGATGTTGCCTGGTATGGAGGGGAGGTCCTATGAGGAGAGACTGAGGGATTTGGGGTTGTTTTCGTTGGAAAGAAGGCGGCTAAGAGGGGATCTTATTGAAACATATAAGATGATTAGAGGTTTAGATAGGGTGGACAGTGATAGCATTTTTCCTCGGATGGAGAAAGCTAGCACGAGGGGGCATAGCTTTAAATTAAGGGGGGGTAGCTACAGGACGGATGTCAGGGGTAGGTTCTTTACCCAGAGGGTGGTGAGAGATTGGAATGCCCTGCCTGCTGCAGTTGTAAATGCGCCTAGTTTGGGGGCGTTTAAGAGATCTGTGGATAGGTTTATGGACGAAAAGGGATTGGTTTAGGCTAGTGGGTCATTGTTTTTGTAACTGGTTGGCGCAACATCGTGGGCCGAAGGGCCTGTTCTGCGCTGTAATGTTCTATGTTCTAACAAGACTTCAAAAGCCCAGAAGAAAATAGCCCTTTTGATTGACACCCCAATCACCACCTTATACCTTCATTTGCAGCTGCCACGTACAGGGAGCACTGCATCAGTTCACTAAGTCCCCTTTGATAGCACCTTCCAAACCTGTAGCCTCTACTATGGACAACAGTGGCAGTAGATTCATGGGAACATCCCCACCAATCCACATCGCTGGTTGCTGTCCCCGGTGTTAATTCATGGAGTTGAAGGTCTGAGCACAGTATTTGAAAGACAGCAGGGCAGCCACTCCCTACCTGCAGGCCAGGAGAACTCGTCTGGTTGCTGCTCAAGGCTCTGCCGGGACCAGGACATGGTGCCAGGGTCCACAAACACTCTCTGGAGACTCCCCTCTCCAGGAAAGGCGGGAGGTGCTGCGGCCCAGGATGGGGCCCTCCATTCAGACCACGGGAGAAGCGCACTGTACCACCTCACTGCAAAGTGACACTCAGAAGGGGATCAAGTCATAGAACCCTACAGTGCAGAAACAGGCCCTTCGGCCCATCGAGTCTGCACCGAACACAATCCCACCCAGACCCTATCCCCATATCCCTACACATTTACCTGCTAATCCCTCTAACCTACACATCCCAGGACACTAAGGGGCAATTTTAGCATAGCCAATGAACCTAACCCGCACATCTTTGGACTGTGGGAGGAAACCGGAGCACCCGGAGAAAACCCACGCAGACACGAGGAGAATGTGCAAACTCCACACAGGCAGTGACCCGAGCCGGGAATCGAACCCAGGACCCTGGAGCTGTGAAGCAGCAGTGCTAACCCACTGTGCTACCGTGCCGAAGTCATGAGTAAGTGCGCAGGAATGTGACAGATTAGGGTTGCAGGAATCAGCAGCAGCAGATGGGACACGTGCACTGAATGTGTGGTGGGCATCTCATGTTCTCAATCTTCACTCAGTTGCAGGACATTGTGTCCGTTAATCATTTAGAATCCCTACAGTGCAGGAGGCCATTGACACCGGCCTTTGAATGGGACATTCGATACTGATGACTCTGACTCAACGAAAGAACAAAGAACAATACAGCACAGGAACAGGCCCTTCGGCCCTCCAAGCTTGTACCGATCATGTATTCCTAACTGGACCATCCGTTTGTATCCCTCTATTCCCAGTCTGTTCACATGGCTATTTAGACAATTCTGAAATGACCCTGGTGATCTGCCTCATTCACCTTGCTTTGTAGTGCATTCCAGGCCCTCACCACCCTCTGTGTAAAAACGTCCCCTGCATATCTTTACTGAACCTTGTCCCCGCTTACCTTGAACTTGTGACCCCTTGTTTGTCAGAAGTGCCACTGAAGGAGACTCGATGGTGACCTCTGGTTGGATTTCCCAGAAATGACCTGGGAAAAAGCTTCTAACTGTTCACCCTATCTATGCCCTTCATAATTTTATAAACTTCTGTTAGGTCGCCCCTCAACCTCTCTTTCCAGAGAGAATAACCCTAGTTTAATCTCACCTCATACCAGGCAACATCCTGATAAACCTTTTCTGCACTTTCTCCAAAGCCTCCACGTTCCTTCTGGTAGTGTGGTGACCAGAACGGGATGCAGTATTCCAAATGCGACTCAGAGACGGAGACAGAGGCAGCAGAAATCCAACCAGAGGTCACCATCGAGTCTCCTTCAGTGGCACTTTGTATGAAACCTGTTATACACCCCCAACCAGACCCTACAAGCACTGGAGAAGAGGCCATGGGTGAAGAGACCAAGAAGGCCCCATCGTCAATGAGGTGAGGGGGGAACGCTCTGATTTGGAGGGGAAGGGAGTGTGATAACCCACATGAGATTCATGGGGAAGTCACTGATTATCTCACTCTGGCGCTAGTTGAGTGTGAGTTACCCGGCTAACAGGCAATGGCTTGCCTCGCTGGAACTCATTGCCTTTTAATAAGGGAGGCCCAAGACTGAGTCTCCAGAACTACTTGTCCCAGGCAGGGACTAAAACCACAGTAACGGTTTTATTTTGCATTCCACAAATAAAGTATGTTCTTTTACAGACGGGCTTTCTGAGTAATTACAGTTGACTGATACAGAAATAAATTATTTCAACATAAAGCGAAAAGCAAAGGGAGGACATGGGAACACTACCCTCAAGATGGGTAGTGTTGCAAGATGTCCTCTAAGTTACACACCTGTATCACTGTCCCTTCTTCGCTGCAGAGTCAAAATCCTGGAACTAACTTCCTAACAGCACTGTCGAATCTCAGGTTGAGATAAAGTATCCCATGACACAATTCAAAGAGCAGAGGGATTCTCCCGAGCATCCTGAGCCATGTTAATCCCATGACCAATGCAAATAAAATTAAATATCTGCTATTTTATCTCCTTGCTGTTTAGGGGTAGGATCACAGCTGCTGCATCTCCCCATATTAAAACAGAACATAGAACATAGCACAAGCAGGCCCTTCGGCCCACAAGTTGTGCCGATCATATCCATACTTACCAGGCCTATCTATAACTCTTAATCCCATTAAATCCCATATACTCATCCAGAAGTCTCTTAAAAGACCCCAGCGAGTTCGCCTCCACCACTACCGACGGCAGCCGATTCCACTCACTCACCACCCTCTGAGTGAAAAACTTACCCCTGACATTATTATTGAAACATATAAGATGATTAGAGGTTTAGATAGGGTGGATAGTAATAGCCTTTTTTTTTCCTCTGATGGAGAAATCTAGCACGAGGGGGCATGGCTTTAAATTAAGGGGGGGTAGTTATAGGACAGATGTCAGGGGTTGGTTCTTTACCCAGAGGGTGGTGAGGGACTGGAATGCCCTGCCAGCTGCAGTTGTAAATGCGTCTAGTTTGGGGGCGTTTAAGAGATCCGCGGATAGGTTTATGGACGAAAAGGGATTGGTTTAGGCTAGTGGGTCACTGTTTTGTAACTGGTCGGCGCAACATCGTGGGCCGAAGGGCCTGTTCTGCGCTGTAATGTTCTATATACATATACATACATAGAATATTACAGCGCAGAACAGGCCCTTCGGCCCACAATGTTGCGCCGACCAGTTACAAAAACAATGACCCACTAACCTAAACCAATCCCTTTTCGTCCATAAACCTATCCACGGATCTCTTAAACTGTTCTATGTTCTATGACATCTCCTCTGTACCTGCTCCCCAGCAGCTTAAACCTGAGTCCCCTCGTAGCGACCATTTCAGCCCTGGGAAATAGCCTCCAAGAATCCAGCCTATCTATTCCTCTCAACATCTTATAAACCTCTATCAGGTCACCTCTCAACCTTCGTCTCTCTAAGGAGAAAAGACCGAGCTCCCTCAACCTATCCTCATAAGGCATGCCTCCCAATCCAGGCAACATCCTTGTAAATCTCCTCTGCACCCTTTCAATAGCTTCCACATCCTTCCTGTAGTGAGGCAACCAGAACTGAGCACAGTAAGGTGTAATTAAAGGCACAGTAAATAGTAATTAAGAACATAAGAAATAGGAGCAGGAGTAGGCCAACTAGCCCTTCGAGCCTGCCCCGCCATTCAATAAGATCATGGCTGATCTGTCATGGCTCAGTTCCACATTCCCACCCTCTCCCCATAACCCTTAATCCCCTCTCTTATCAAAAACCCATCAACCTGTGTCTTAAAAACATTTAGCGAGGCAGCCTCCACCACTTCAACGGGCAGAGAATTCCAGAGATTCACCACCCTTTGAGTGAAGAAGTTCCTCCTCAACTCTGTTCTAAACCGTCCCCCCTTTATCTTGAGGCTGTGCCCCCGAGTCCTACTATCCTTTCTGTGCGGGAAGAGTCTCTCCACCTCTATCCTATCCATCCCATTCATCCTCTTATACATCTCAATGAGATCTCCCCTCATTCTTCTAAACTCTAACGAGTACAAGCCTAATTTATTCAGCCTCTCCTCATAGCTCAACCCCCTCAACTCCGGCATCAGCCTAGTAAACCTCCTCTGAACTCCCTCCAAGGCCAAAATATCCTTGCGTAAGTACGGTGCCCAAAACTGCACACAATACTCTAGCTGCGGCCTCACCAATGCCCTATACAGCTGCAGCAAGACCTCCCTACTTTTATATTCAATCCCCCTCGCTATGAAGGCCAGCATCCCATTCGCCTTCCTGACCACCTGCTGCACCTGCAAGCTGGGTTTTTGCGACTCATGCACAAGGATCCCGAGGTCCCTCTGCACCGTCGCCTGCTGCAGTTTTTCACCACGTAAGTAAAAATCCTTCCTACCATTATTCCTACCAAAGTGGACCACCTTGCACTTGCCAACATTAAATTCCATTTGCCATTTCCTGGCCCATTCATCTAGATCCTTCTGTAGACTCTCCCCACCCTCCGCACAATTTGCCGTTCCACCAATTTTGGTGTCATCAGCAAATTTCAACGCCCTACACTCGGTTCCCTCCTCCAGATCATCTATATAAATGGTAAATAGCTGAGGCCCCAGCACCGACCCCTGGGGCACCCCACTAGTCACCATCCGCCAATCCGAATAGCACCCATTGACCCCCACTCTCTGCCTCCTATTTGACAACCAATCCTCTATCTACGCTAACACCCTACCCCCAACTCCATGTCCCTCGACCTTCTGCAATAACCTCTTGTGAAGTACCTTGTCAAACGCCTTCTGAAAATCTAGAAAGACCACATCCACCGGCTCTCCTCGATCCACTGCCCGAGACACATCCTCATAGAACTCCAGTACATTTGTCAGACACGACTTCCCTTTAATGAAACCGTGCTGCGTCTGCTCTATCAAGCAATTCCCCTCAAGATGCCTCGCTATTTCCTCCTTGATGACGGATTCTAACATTTTACCTACAACAGACGTTAAACTAACAGGCCCACAATTCCCCGCCTTTTGCCTGGCACCCTTCTTAAACAACGGCGTAACATTAGCCATTTTCCAATCTTCCGACACTTCCCCAGAATCCAGCGACGTCTGGAAAATAACCACCAAGGCATCCACTATCACCTCCGCCATTTCTTTCAGAACCCTCGGATGCATTCCATCCGGTCCTGGGGACTTGTCCACAATCAGCCCCTCCAGTCTGTTGAGCACCACCTCTCTAGTAACAGTAATGTCATTAAGACCCTCCATTCCTACCACCTTTCCATCGCTTTCCATCGCTAACACCCGGCAAATTATTCACGTCCTCCTCCGTGAAGACAGAAACAAAAAAGTTATTCAAGACCTTAGCCATATCCCCATCTCCTACCACTAAGTCCCCCTTCTCATCCTTTAAGGGACCAACGTTCACCCTAGCCAGCCTCTTCCTTTTTATATATTTATAAAAACTCTTGCTATCCTTTTTTATTTTAAGTGCTAGCCCAGCTTCATAGTTTCTCCTACCCTCCTTTATCAACTTCTTTGTCAATCTTTGTTGACATTTAAACCTCTCCCAATCTCGCCCACTACTCTTAGCTACTCTAAACGCCTCCGCTTTTAATTTAACACTTTCCTTCACCTCCTTCGTTATCCACGGCTGATTACCTCTCCTCCTACGGTCCTTTTTGACCATCGGAATAAATTTCTGCTGAGCACCAAGAAAGATCTCTTAAAGATCCTCCACTGCTCCTCAGCAGACCCTCCCTCCAACGCACTCCCCCAGTCCATATTCGCCAATTCTTCTCTCATCCTACCATACTCCCCTCTATTCAAACAAAGGACGTGTGTCCGGGAACCCACTTTCTCCTCCTCCATCTGCACCAGAAACTCTACCATACAATGATCACTCTCTCCAAGAGGATCCTTCACCTCAAGGTCCCTAATTTTACCCGCCTCATTACATAGCACCAGATCCAAGATAGCTCGCTCCCTCGTCGGCTCCAACACACACTGTTCAAGGAAACTATCCCGGCAGCGTTCCAAGAACTCCTCCTCGAGCCCACCACGTCCAACATGGGTCGACCAATCAATATGCAAATTGAAATCCCCCATAACTACGGCCGTCCCATTCCTGCACGCTGCACTTATTTGCGCGTTAACAGCCCGCCCCACCTCCAGATCATTATTCGGGGTCCATAGACAACACCCACCAGCGTCTTCCTCCCTTTGCTGTTCCTAATCTCCACCTACAACGATTCCACGTTCTGCTCATTGGCTCCGATATCATCCCTTGCTACCACCCTGATGCTATCCTTAATTAGCAGAGCCAAGCCCTCCCCCTTTTTCCTCCCGCCTATCCTTCCTAAACACTTGATACCCTTGGACATTCAGCTCCCAGTCCCTGTCACCTTGCAGCCACGTCTCTGTAATGGCCACCAGATCGTATCCATTTGTGTCGATCTGCGCCACCAGCTCATCCACTTTATTCCGAATGCTTCGCGCATTCAGATAAAGCGCCTTCATCCCAGCCTTCACCTGGACCTCATCTGCTGGAACGCCACCAACCATACTCACGCCTCTTACTCCCTCTATTATTGGGACATCCTCGGCCTCTATCTTTACCTGTGCCGTCTCCTTAACTTTAGACCCCATAATGTCACCTACCCTCACACCCTCCCCCCCCCCATTAGTTTAAAGCCCTGTCTACAGTCCTCTTTACACGATTAAATTGTATTGTATAATTGTATTGTATAATTGTATACAATTAAATTGTATAGTTGTGAAAACTATTATGCAAATACAGATTTTGTTCTTTAAAAAATGGATTTTTAACCAGATTGTGTCACAGCAGATTTATAATTCACAAGGATTCTTGCCTCTTTATTGGAAACATTTGCGTGTGATCGACATGTGACAATCAGCTGGCAATACAAACCTTCTGACCAAACTTCCTTTCCATCCACAGCAACAGCAACTATTATACCAGGGGCACCCACCTCATCCTACAAGAGAAAAAACACACAAAAATCAGAAAATGCCCACCCGAGTTTGTGGTTATAAATAGCAGCAAGATTGGTGCCACTGTTAATCAACAAAAATGAAAATTAAAGTTCATTTCATCACTGACTGAGGTAGACCCATCAGTTGTTTAAATAAAAGTCCCAAAAATGTATCTTTCTCAGAAAGATGGATAGCCTGGCATTGCGGGTAGTCTTTAAGCACCAAGTCACACAGGGCATGAGATGCCAGGTTGTATTGATGATCTATGCCAAACTAGACCTTCACATCCAACTGAGTGTCATCCTGGTAGCTTTCCCCTCTTCAGTCGGTGGATCATGGATTCAAGTCTTACTCCAGGGATTTGAAAACACAATCTGGGCTGAAGTTTCTGTGCAAAAATATATTTGGAAAGTGAAGGCCTGCTCAGGTGGAACATCAGCTCAGGACAGAGGACCCCACGAACTATCTCTGCCATTCAACTAGATCATAGCTCCACTTACCTGAATTTGCTTTATTTGCAAATAATTATCGATAATTGTCTTAAAATAACCCAGTATCTTCAACCACCAGGTCCAGCTTCCCATAATCCCGTGTGCCAAAAACTGCCAGCTGATTTCACAGCTCAATGGTCTTTTTCTAACTTTAACATTGATCTGGATTCCTTTACCAGCGTTTGCCTACATTCAATGATGCATTTCAGAATGTCTGGAGGAAATGAAAGATCTTTATCATGAATATCCACATGATGAAGATATAGATGGCAAATTCAGCTGGGATTTCTATTCCAATTGCTAGGTCAGCTGGGCTCTTCCCAAGATGTGGGTATGCCGGCGTTGGGCTGGGGTAAACACAGTAAAAAGTCTGACAACACCAGGTTTAAGTCCAACCGATTTATTTGATAGTAAACTCACAAGCTTTCGGGGTTAGTCCCTTTGTCACCTGATGAAGGGACTAACCCCGAAAGCTTGTGAGTTTACTATCAAATAAATCGGTTGGACTTAAACCTGGTGTTGTCAGGCTTTTTACTGTCTCTTCCCAAGAGTCAGAAAGTTGTCAGGTCAAATACTACTCCAGAACTTAAGCTCTTCAAGTATGTAAAGTTACCAATGTGGTGCCTCATCTTTTGTCATTTTTTTTCATTTACATGCTGCCCTTTGCCAATATCATCCACAAACAAGCAGCCAGTTTTGACATCTCTGTCACCTTCCTGCTATCCCTCCGCTGCCTCGGAGCAAGGCAGTGAGTCTGGGATGAGCTGCAGTTTTCTCCAGCTAAACACTGGGAAAACCAACCTTCTTCAGCCCACATAATCTTCATGCCTTTGCTATCTATTCCTTCACCTGAGGAAGATGCAGCACTCCAAAAGCTTGTGATTCCAAATGAACTTGCTGAATTTTAACCTAATGTTGTGCGACTCACAACTTCCTGTGAAGTACCCTGGAATATTTTTTAATGGCAAAATACAAGTTGTTAAGGTTTCAGTTCTAATCAGGACGGGCGTCTCAATTTTTGACAATACCTTAGTCTTGTTTGTGTTTATCACTTTTGCTAATAAATCACAAAACCATACAAGTTCAGCAGGTAATTGGGAAGGCAAATGAAACACTGGCCTTTATTTGAAAGGAAATGAACTATAAAAATAAAGAGGTCTTGTTAAATCTATACAAGGCAATAGTTAGACCATACCTAGAATACTGTGAACAGGTCTGGTCCACTTATCAAAGAAGGTTATACTGACATTGGATGCAGACCAGAGAAGGTTCACAAGGTTGATCCTGGGAACGGAGGGATTTTCTTATGAAGTTGAGTAGGGTTGGGACTGAGTTTAGAAGAATTAAAGACAATCTTATTGAGACTAATAGGATTGTCAGGGGGCTTGCGAGAGTAGATAAGTTGTTTCTCCTTCTGGGAGCATTTCAGACTCAGAATTTCTTCTCTTGGAGGGTAGTGAATCTGTGGAATTCTTTATCACAGAGGCTGAGTCATTCAATATGTTCCATGCTGAGATAGGCAGATTGTTAATCAGTAAGAAATCAACAGTTATGGGTAATAATGCGAGAAAATGGAGTTGAGAATTATATCAGACTGGTCATGATCTTATTGAATGGTGGAGCAGACTCAATGGGCCAAATGGTCTTACTTATGCTGTCTTAAATCCAAAAGATTGGACATCCTTAATCTCAGCAACAAGTCAGCAAATGCCAAATCCAGAGACAGTGAAAGAAACTGTTCAGTGGATTCAGGCAATTGTGGGGGGGGGGGCAGGGTCCTTGTGTATATTGAAGGCTGAGATAGATTCTTGATCAGTGAGGAAATCAAGACTTACAGGGAAAGGACTAGAATGGGGACACGAGAATTGTCAGATCAAATATGATCCTATTGAGATGCAGAGCGGGCTTGAGGACCAAATAGACTATTCCTGTTCCTTTCTTACGGTCTTAACATCATTAGAAAACTTTTAGTAAGCCCAGAAATATGGAAGAGAACCTGAGAAATAATATGCAAGTACATGACTACTCAAATTTCAGTGTGACAAAGTGGAAAGATGGCAGCATTTCAGTCTGCTGTTGCTGATGTTTTTCAGGCACAGTGATTATAGAAACAACTCAATAGAATATTCTTATAAATATTATACCAAAGCATTGGAAGACTGTATTCGTCCATGCCAAGTTTCATATCTTTGTAACTCCTGTATAACTGTATCAATTACACTAAACAAAGGTGCATCAATGATATGTCATTTGAGCAGCTGTACAGTAATAAGTCTACATTCCATTGTTCATCAGTAAATGGGTTAGCAAGTTCACTGATGACACGAAGGTCGGTGGTGTTGTGGATGGTCTGGAAGGATGTCAAAAGTTGCAGCAGGACATAGATAGGATGCAGGAATGGGCGGAGAATGGGCAGATGGACTTCAACGCGGATAAATGTGTAGTCATCCATTTCGGCAGAACCAACGGGATGAACGAGTACACTATCACGGGCAGGAGTCTTAGTAGCGTTGAAGAGCAGAAGGATCTCGGGGTCCGGGTCCACAGGACTCTTAAATCGGCCTCGCAGGTGGAGGAGGTGGTCAAGAAGGCGTATGGTGTACTGGCCTTCATTAATCGAGGGATTGAGTTTAGGAGTCGGGAGGTAATGCTGCAACTTTACAGGACCCTCGTCAGGCCTCATTTGGAGTACTGTGCGCAGTTCTGGTCGCCTCACTATAGGAAAGACGTAGAAGCTATTGAAAGGGTGCAGAGGAGATTTACAAGGATGTTGCCTGGACTGGGAGGCATGCCTTATGAAGATAGGTTGAGGGAGCTGGGACTCTTTTCCCTCGAGAGACGAAGGTTGAGAGGCGACCTGATAAAAGTTTATAAAATGTTGAGAGGAATAGATAGGGTGGACTCTCAGAGGCTATTTCCCCAGGTTGAAATGGTCGCTACGAGAGGACACAGATTTAAGGTGCGGGGAGGGAAGTACAGAGGTGATGTTAGGGGTAAGTTTTTCACTCAGAGGGTGGTGAGTGAATAGGATCGGCTGCCGTCATCGGTGGTGGAGGCGAACTCGCTGGGGTCTTTTAAAAGACTTCTGGATGAGTATATGGGGTTTAATGGGATTGGGGGTTATAGATAGGTCTATAGATTGGTGGGGTTGATGTGATCGGCGCAACTCGAGGGCCGAAGGGCCTGTTTGTGCTGTAATGTTCTATGTTCTAAATGATTGGCTTGCGTTCTGCATGCTGGAAGTTTAAATATTAGGTGGTGAGCTATGCATCTGTTTGGACTGAAAATAAATACATGAAGCACATTCTTTCAGATGAGGCCTTGGCAGCCTCTGAAGAAGGGGACATTTCTGCCTGGTATTTGGGTCAATACGTATTACTTAACTAATGTTACTAAAGCTAAGCTCATCATTGCTTTGGGGTGTTTAGATTGTGGTCTTATTTCCTAAACATTACACTTGAGGACCAAATAGGCTATTAGTGATCACATTTCAAAAGTACTTCATTGGCTGTAAAACACTTTGAGAAGTCTGGGGGTCTTAGAAAGTGTTATATAAATACATAAACTTTTTTGTTACAGCAGCAACACCTAAGCATTGAGACCATTCGATCTCTACTCTAAATTCTAACTAATCCAGCCTTCTATCTAATTTAGTGAATTTGAAAGATAAACATTTGAAATAATTTGTCAAGTAATGTAGCTCAATATTTGCAAAGTTCAGGAATAAGACCGTAAGATATAGGAGCAGAATTAGGCCATTTGGCCCATCGAATCTGCTCCGCCATTCAATCATGGCTGATATGTTTCTCAACCCCATGCTCTCATCTTCTCCCCATAACCTCTGATCCCTTCACCAATCGAGAACCTATCTTTGTCTTAAACGCACTCAATAACCTGGTCTCCACAGCCTTCTGTGGCAATGAATTCCACAGATTCACCACCTTCAGGCTGAAGAAATTCCTCCTCATCTCAGTTCTAAAGTGTCTTCCCTTTACTCTGAGGCTGTGCCCCTTGGATCTGAGTCTCTCCTACCAATTGATACATCTTCCCCAAATTCACTCTATCCAGGCCTTTCAGAATTCTGTGAATTTCAGTGATATCCCCCTTCATCTTTCTAATTTCCTCAAATGCTCCTCATACATTAAGCTTTTCATTCCCACAATCATTCTCCTGAACTTTTAAGGGGCATCTAGACAAATACATGAATAGGATGGCAATAGAGGGATATGGTCTCCCAACGGATAAGTGGTTTTAGTTAAGTCAGACAACATGATTGGTGCAGGCTTGGAGGGCCGAAGGGCCTGTTCCTGTGCTGTAATTTTCTTTGCTCTTTAATCTCCTCTGGACCCTCTCCAAGGCTAGCACCATTCTTCCTTAGATATGGGACCCATAATTGCTCAGGCGTATTGAGCTATAAAATACAGAAATGATTTTTTTTCAATATTTGAAATAAATCTAATGCTCTTTCAATTTATTTCTACCACTTATCACTTTCAGAACTTGATGACACCTCTTTACCAAGTGGTTTAAAACTTTCACCTTTCCTCAGTTTACCCTTTTCCCATTGGTTTGTTTTATTGTGTCGTTGCTGTGGAAAATTTACATGGATGAAATTAAATGAGTCTATTAAAAAGCTATTTGCAGCTTCTGTTAGTAGGTGTCAAAGAGCTCTCCGACAATTCTCTTCTTAATCACTACTCATAGCTGTCTATCATCAGAACCAGAGCAAAACTGGCAACATTGCAACTTAACACACAAAAAAAGATAAAAAGTTGCTTGCAAAGTATGAAATGTGAATGAAAGGAAAACAGTATCTAAAACTCAAAAGGCTTGATTACACCTCACTTCCTACCACCACACAAACTTCACCTTCTATCTCAAACACCAGTTTAACAACTTTAGTTCATGTTTTTTTTAAGTGATTCTTGTTGTATCTGTCGGAGTGAAATGAACTGATGGATAAAGGAAGTCCAAAGAAAGCCCAAGCACATTAGAACTTGCCCCTGCTTCAGGGGCAAGTTCTAATGTGGAATCTGGAAAAGGAAAATTTTCTTAAAATGCCCCAATACATATTTTGATCATTGTGTGGATTTAAACTGATGTCAAACTTTTTTTTTACATAGTGACATATTTTGGAACTTAGCACAAAGATATCACTCAATATCGTTTATGATGTGGTTTAATGAGGAAAATAGGACTAAAGGTAACATCTGTTACACAGATTTAATGATCAAATGTTACTTTTTCCACACTGCCTTGAATGAAAAAGATACCTAATAACCTAAAATGGTATCATTATGTACTTCCAACCATTACATTACATTAAATTGTTGGTGACCTTTAGAAATATCGGGCTGAAACCTTTTAAGGTTTTAAGAAAAAAAAAGACTAAACCTTAAGGCCTTTAATTTATTTGATGACATTTTATAAATCTCTGTGCTTTTCACCTACATGATTTTCTACAGCCTTAGAGCTTGCTGTAAGGATAAACAGGAGTTATGCCGTTCACACAAATACTGTATCTGTACAAAAATACAGTCTTGCAGGACTGGTACAATGAGGTAGGTAGCAGAGACACTTCCAAGGTTTTACTAAGACAAACGGCAGAGTGATTGAGTGGTCATATTCCAGTCTGAGTCAGAATGTTTGGATTGAGTTTGGACCACACTCCAGATAGCCCTGATGAACACCAGCTAAGAAGCCTGGGTTGACATCCAGTGGGACACTTGTCTGGTTGGGTGTTCCTCCTACCATGAAGAATAGGTTGGATGCCTTAGCCTTGGTTGAACCCCCCCTAGCAGAAGCACTCTGAAGATTAAATCTACAAGGCAATGCGACCCTGATAACTGACTCAAGAATCTTCTCTTTGAAACAGAAGCCATACTCTGCTTCAGGGGCAAGTTCTAATGTGGAATCTGGAAAAGGAAAATTTTCTTAAAATGCCCCAATACATATTTTGATCATTGTGTGGATTTAAACTGATGTCAAACTTTTTTTTACATAGTGACATATTTTGGAACTTAGCACAAAGATATCACTCAATATCGTTTATGATGTGGTTTAATGAGGAAAATAGGACTAAAGGTAACATCTGTTACACAGATTTAATGATCAAATGTTACTTTTTCCACACTGCCTTGAATGAAAAAGATACCTAATAACCTAAAATGGTATCATTATGTACTTCCAACCATTACATTATAGACCTCTCTCTGATTGTCAAAAAAGTGTGCATGCCAAATACTCTCAGAAAAAAAAACCTGAATAAATTATACCAATTAACCTGATGACATGACAACCAGGAAAGCTATTTGAAAGTTGTGGGCTAAGAATCTGATTATATAGAGCTATGTGACCAATAGATTCATCTCTCCCGTTTGAATTGTGACTGTTTTGAACGAAAACAAAGTCTGTTCCACGCAGACATTCTAAGAATCTTTTGTACACGAAATGGGGTCATCTCACTACACCTTTACTGAGGAGAAATAACTAAAAGCAAAAGCTTCTGGTGAGTTTTCGAAAAATAATTTTGGCATTGCTGTGCCTGAGAACAGATTTGGCAGTGAGGGACAAAACATTCATCTTGCTGTCGTCTAACTGAAGGGTGTTCAAGTATTTGCCTAGAAAAGTTCAAAATAAATTCAGTGTATAAAAGCATGCTTCATACTGTCCTTAAAGTGCACTAACACCACATCTTGTTCATCTCCTCGGCGGCTTTGGGAGGGGGAGCGGTAATGCAAAGTGGGGCGTTATAGTCCCTGGATTTCTTCTCCACTTGGTTGAGGAGGCTCTTGTATCCGGACAGCTCCTGTTCCAGGCCGGTCTTCACCCCCAGCAGAGTCTGAAAGTCGGCAGTCTGCGCCTCAATCTTCTTCTCCAGAGTTTTGTTGTACTCCTTGATGCGGGAGATCTCCCGCTCCTTCTCCTGGAGGTGGTTCTTGTGCATCTCGTCCCTCAGCCTCAGGTCAGTCACTGCGCTGCGGTAACCCTCCGTCTCCTTCTTGATCTTCTGCAGGGGGACACTGTTCTCCTCGAACTTGTGGCGGTAGCGCTGCAGCTCCTCCTTGTTGCGGCGGGCCATCTGGTCATACTCCTGCCGCATGTTGCGGAGGGCCTGCTCCAGGTCCAGGGTGTTGTTCTCCGCCTGGTCCAGGTTCTGCAGGTTGTCCACCTTCTGCTGCCAGTAGATGCGCTCCTGGTCGCGCACCAGCTTGAGCTGGGCCAGCTGGGCCTCCAGCAGCTTGAACTGGCACTGCAGCTTCTCCAGACCCGCCATCGCGTCCTCGTAGCGCTTCTTCAGGTCCTGGAAATCGCGCTCAAACTCCCGCTTGAGCTGACACTCCCTCTCCAGCCGCAGCTTCAGCTTGTCCTTCTCCAGCTTCAGCAGCACCAGCTCATTCTGCATCTCATCCACCCGCGCCTGGAAATCCTGGTAATCCTTCTGGTAGGCTTTCTCCACCGCGATGAACTCGTCTTTCTCCAGCTTCTTGAGCTCGGCCAGCAGCTCCTTGTTCTTGCGCTGCAGGTTCAGCACCGTGTTGTTGATGTACTTGGCGAAGCGCTCATTCAGCTCTTTAATCTGCTCCTTACCCTCCAGCATCCCCTCCTGAAGATCCTTCTCGGAGGCATCGCAGTTCGCCACCTCAGTCTGCCGTTCCTGGCACTGGTTGGTCGACTGCGCCGGCACGGGCGACGCGGTCCGGGAGCAGGAAAACATCCTGCCGCGTCCCGGGGCTGCAAGCCACTGAGGCCGCGGCCGTTACACCGGACAGCCGTTAGAGCTCCGCCCCTGGATACAAACTCCGCCCCCTGGAGACAGGCCGCGCCCCCTGGAGACAGGCCCCGCCCCCTGGAGACAGGCCGCGCCCCCTGGATACAAGCCCCGCCCCCTGGATACATGCCCCGCCCCCTGGATACAGACCCCAGCGCCGCGCATACAGGCCCCCCTGGATACAAGCCCCGCCCCCTGGATACAAGCCCAGCCCCGTGCATACAGGCCCTCCTGGATATAGGCCCCGCTCCCGAGTTCAAACCCACTGAGGCCGCGGCCGTTACACCGGACAGCCGTTAGAGCTCCGCCCCTGGATACACACTCCGCCCCCTGGAGACAGGCCGCGCCCCCTGGAGACAGGCCGCGCCCCCTAGAGACAGGCCGCGCCCCCTGGAGACAGACCCCAGCGCCGCGCATACAGGCCCCCCTGGATACAAGCCCCGCCCCCTGGATACAAGCCCAGCCCTGTGCATACGGGCCCTCCTGGATATAGGCCCCGCTCCCGAGTTCAAACCCACTGAGGCCGCGGCCGTTACACCGGACAGCCGTTAGAGCTCCGCCCCTGGATACACACTCCGCCCCCTAGAGACACCCCGCCCCCCTGGATACAAGCCCCGCCCCCTGGATACAGGCCCCAGCCCCGTGCATACATGCCCCGCCCCCTGGATACACGCCGCGCCCCCTGGATACAGACCCCAGTCCCGTGCGTGCAGGCCCCCCTGGATATAGGCCCCGCCCCCTGGATACAGGCCCCGCCCCCGAGTTCAAACCCACTGAGGCCGCGGCCGTTACATCGGACAGCCGTTAGAGCTCCGCCCCCCGGATTCACACCGCGCCCCCTGGATACAAACCCCGCCCCCTGGATACAGGCCCCGCCCCCGAGCTCAAACCCACTGATACCGCGGCCGTTACACCGGACAGCCGTTAGAGCTCCGCCCCTGGATACACACCGCGCCCCCTGGATACAAACCCCGCCCCCTGGATACAGGCCCCGCCCACGAGCTCAAACCCACTGATACGGCGGCCGTTACACCGGACAGCCGTTAGAGCTCCGCCCCTGGATACACCCCGCCCCCCCCCGAGCTCAAACCCACTGAGGCGGCGGCCGTTACACCGGACAGCCGTTAGAGCTCCGCCCCTGGATACAGTCCCCGACCCCTGGATACACACCGCACCCTCTGGCTACAAGCCCCGCCCCCGGATACAAGCCCCGCCCCCTATGTACATACTGCGCCCCCTGCATGCAAACCCCGCCCCCCTGTGTGCCGGCGGCACTCCCCGACTGAAACTACGGAGCCCGCAGCCGTTGCACCGGACCGCCGTTAGAGTGAGCCCCGCCGCCTGGATACAAGCCCCGCCCCCTAGATACATACCGCAGCCCCTAGATACCGCCCCCCGCCAGTTACACGCCCCGACCCCCGATTCACACCCACTGAGCCCGATACACCGGACCGCCGTCAGAGTGAGCCCCGCCCCCTGAATACACAGCGCCCTTGGATACTAGCCCCGCCCCCTGGACTCAAACCCACTGAGCCCGCGACCGCTGCACCGTTAGAGTCAGCCTCGCCCCTTGGTGACAAGTTCCGACCCCGGGGTACAAGCTCCGCCCCCGAACCCACTGAGATCGCCGCCGTTACACCGGAAAGCCTTCACTGAGCCCGCCCCCGTTGGAGACGGGTCCCGCCCCCTGGATACAGACCGCGCGCCCTGCAATACTAGTCCCGCCCCCCACTCAAACCGACTGAGCCCGCGAGCGTCACGCCAGACTGCCTTTGGAAGACAGGCCTCGCCCCCTGGAGACAGGCCACGCCCCCTGGAGACAAATCCCGCCCCGCTCCGCTCGAACCCACTGATCCCACGGCCTTCCGAACGGACAGCCGTTAGACTGACCCCGCCCCCCCCCACATTCAAAGGCGGTTCCTGCTCCCCTCTCTGTCGGGGTGCCAGGAGGGCTGTCCTGGGATCTCCACAACTCTTCTGACAGATTCTAACGATCACTGGCCCTCTGGCACAGCTAAGGGAATTAGACGAGTATTTGAAACATGAAATTTCCCAGGAATTCTGGTACAGAATCAGAGAAATATCCCACTGACCAATGGCTAGATCTACATCAATGTCTACATCAATGGCGACCAAGTAGAAGTTGGCGAAAACGTCGTTTTTAGGTGTCCAGATCATCAACAACTTGTCCTGGTTTCCCCCCCCCACCTCATGCCGACAATATAGTTAAGAAAACCCACCAACGTCTCCACTTTCTCAGATGACTCAGGAAATTTGTTATGTCAGCTACGACTCTCATCTACAGGAGCACAGGAAACATTCTGGTTGTGTCACAGCTGAGGATGGCTCCTGCTCTGCCCAAGACCACAAGAAATTACAAAGCATTATGAATGAAGCCCAGTTTAACACTCAAGCCAGCCTCCCATCCACTGACTCTGTCTCCATTTCCCGCTGCCTCAGCAAAGCAGCCAGCATAATTAAGGATCCCACGCACCCCGGACATTCTCTCTTCCACCTTCTTCCGTCGGGAAAAAGATACGAAAGTCTGAGGTCCCGTACCAACCGACTCAAGAACAGCTTCTTCCCTGCTACCATCAGAGTTTTGAATGGACCAACCTCACATTAAATTGATTTTTCTACACACCCAGCTATGACTGTTACACTACATTCTGCACTCTCTCATTTCTTTCTTCATGAATGGTATGTTTCGTTTGGATAGTTGAAAAGGGGTAAGTTTTTCACTCAGAGGGTGGTGGGTGCATGGAATCGGCTGCCGGCGGTGGCAATGGAGGCGGATTCAGTAGGGTCTTTTAAGAGACTTCTGGATGAGTACATGGGACTTAGTAGGATTGAGGGTTATAGGTAAGCCTGGTAGGCAGAGATGTTTGGCGCAACTTGTGGGCTGAAGGGCCTGTTTGTGCTGTCGTTTTTCTATTTTCTAACAGCGTGCAAGAAATAATACTTTTCACTGTATACTAATACATGTGACAATAATAAATCAAAATCAAATCAGAATGATTAAAATCTCTCAGCTAACCCTATCCTGCTTGTTACAGGTATCAAGGTAGAAACAACAGCTTAGTGATTTCCTCAAAATTCCTCTTGGTCTGTTATTCCTTTCAATAACCTGCTATTAATCTCCACAAGTCCAAAGGCATTTGGTAGCGGGATGTCAGAAATAGTAGAAAAGCTCACCTCCTCAACATTATCTTCAGATAATTTATACTTCACTATAGGCTGCACCCTCTATTCTGCTACCCCTGGCGAATCAAACACTTTTTTTCAAAACTTCTCCATGTTGGGAGTTCCCATTGGAATGAACTCTCCATAAGTCCAACTTCACCTTCTCTGTTGTGTTTCAAAATATAACTTTTTTTTACGTTCCTCTAATTTATAGCTCTACCACACGAGGAAGTCAGAATTGGTTTAACCGTATATTGCCTGGTCTTAGCTTTTGATCTAGGAACACCCCAGGATAAAAGCTATACAGTTGTATAATAAGAAAAGGCCCTTTGACCCATCGTGGCTGCACAAACAATAACTACCACCAAAGTTGCACGAATTCCATTTCCAGCACTTGTCTCAGATTCTTGAATGTTATATTTCAAATACTCATCCAAATACTTTTTAAAGGTTGTAAGGTTTCTTGCCTCCACTACCTTCCCAGGCAGTGCATTCCTGATTCTCACCACATTCTTGAGTGATTTTTGTTTTCCCAAAGAATGACTGAATATGGATAGAACGAGGGGTCACGGGCTTAGGGTGAGGGGGGCTAGATATAAGACTAATGTTAGAGGGCAGTTTTTCACACAAAGGGTAGTGGGGATGTGGAATGCACTGCCGAGTGAGGTGGTGGAAGCAGGCACGCTAGGGTTGTTCAAGAGTCACTTGGACAGCCACATGAGCGGTTTACATATAGGGGGATATAGCAGGCCTTATTAAGCATTGTAGGCTTGGGGTCAGTTTAGTCTCAGGGGTATAGAGTCTTTAATAATGAAATTTTTATCCACAGGCACTTACCATCTCGAGGGCATCATGGCAGCACAGAGGTTATCTCTGTTGCTGTGCGGACACATGGAGTTGGGCCTGTGTCCGTGGGAGTTTGTGCGTTCTCCCCGTGGTTGCGTGGGTTTCCTCCGGGTGCTCCGGTTTCCTCCCACATCCCAAAAATGTGCTTTTAGGCTGATTGATTGGGTAACAAATTGTCCCTATATTGGACCTCCCTGATCCTCACACATTAGGCATAGACTAGAGTCATGAATAGGTCACTGACCATGGGACGGCGGCGCGGGCTCGTTGGGCCGAAGGGCCTGTTTCCCGTGCTGTTTTGTTCTTTGTTCTTTGTTCTTTGTTCTTGAATTTCCTGCCACTCACCCAAAAACTATGTCCCCTCGTGATGAACCTCTCAACCAAGGGGAACAACTGCTTCCTATTCACCCTTCAATAGAACAAAGAACAAATTATAGTACAGGAACAGGCCTCCAAGCCGGCACCAACCATGCTGCCTGACTGAACTAAAACTCCCTACCCTTCAGGGGACCATACTAGTCCGATCCTATTCATGCATTTGTCAAGATACCCCTTAAAAGTCACTATCGTATCTGCTTCCACGACTTCCCTCCACAGCGAGTTCCAGGCACCCACTACTCTTTGTGTAAAAAGAATTGCCACGTGCATCTCCTTTAAACCTTGCCCCTCGCACCTTAAACCTATGCTCCCTAGTAATTGACTCTTCCACCCTGGGAAAAAGCTTCTGACTATCCACTCTGTTCCCCTCATAATCTTGTAGACTTCTATCAGGTCGCCTGTCAACCTCTGTCATTCCAGTGAGAATAAACCAAGTTTCTCCAAACTCTCCTCATAGCGAATGCCCTCCATACCAGGCAGCATCCTGATAAATCTTTTCTGTACCCTCTCCAAAGCTTCACATCTTCTGGTAGTGTGGCGACCAGAATTGAACACTATATTCCAAGTGCAGCCTAACTAAGGTTCCATAAACCTGCAACATGACATGCCAATTTTTAAACTCAGTACCCTGGCCAATGAAGGCAAGCATGCCGTGTGCCTTCTTGACTACCTTCTCCACCTGTGTTGCCACTTTCAGTGACCTGTGTACCAGTAGTCCCAGATCCCTCTGCCAATACTCTTAAGGGTTTTGCCATTTACTGTACATTTCCTATCTATATTAGACCTTCCAAAATGTAATCTTATATCCCTTATTCATGTCCCCCTTCAGCCTTCTCTGCTCTAGAGAAAACAATCCAAGTCTATCCTGTCTCTCCTTGTAATTCAAATGTCCCATCCCAGGCAACATCCTGGTGAATCTCCTCTGTACCCCCTCTAGTGAAATCACATTCCTCCCTGTGACCAAAGTGACCAAAGCTGAACAGTACTCCAGCTGTGGTCTAACCAAAGTTCGCTATAGCTCCAAGATAAACCTCCTTGCTCTTATACTCTATAGTTCAAAAGTGCAAAAATGAGCAAAGGTTGTAGAAAAATGAAACCTTAATCAATGTGACAGGACGTAAACCGAGACACAATGCCTTTAGCAAAATATGTTTGATGGCCTAAGGGCAATAAAGTTAACCTCAGCAACAGGAGATAATGGAAGTTTGTACTTTCTAAAACAACATTTCAAGGCAAGATGCCATGAACAGCTTTGTACCAGCAATGCTCATAATACTAAAGTTTTAAAACAAAGTTTATTTATTAATCACAAGTAGGCTTACATTAACATTGCAATTAAGTTACTGTGAAATACTTTGAGAACAGTACGCACTGTACTGTAAATTTACTAGTAAAATAAACGTGGACTTGACTGCTTCTACAAGTATAAAAAAGATAAGTGAAGACATATGTAGTTTTGTAGATTTATGAGCTTTCAGCTCCAGCGGCCCAACCATGGCTTACAAAAGAAATTAAGGATAGTATTAGATCCAAAGAGGAGTCATTTAAAGTTGCTTGAAAAGTAGCAAGCCTGATGACTGGGAGAAGTTCAGTACGCAGCAAAGGAGGACAAAAAGATTAAGAGGAGAAAAATAGAGTGAGAGTAAACTTCCAAGTAACATTAAAGTAGTACACAAAAAGACAAACATCAGTGAAGACAAATATAGGTCCTTTACTGTCCAAAACAGGAAAATTTATAATAAGAGAACAAGGAAATTGCAGAGCAATTAAACGACTACTTTAGTACTGTCTTCATGGAGGAAGACTTCCCAGAATAACTTCCCAGAAATGCTAGAGAATCAAGGAATAGAAGGAAATTAGAGCTCTATCTGGAGAAATTAATGGGACAGAAAGCCAGTAATTCTCCAGGGCCTGATAATTTAATCGCAGGGTACTAATTTACATCCCACAGTGGCCATGAAATAGTGGATGCATTGGTTGTCATCTTCCAAAATTCTGTAGACTCTGTAACAGTCTTGGCAGATTGGAGAGTGGCAAACGTAACCTTAGCAAGCAGTTTGGCAAATTGTATGTCGGTCTTCATTGCAAGAGGACTTGAGCACAGGAGCAAAGATCTCTTACTGTAGCTGTACGGGGCCTTGGTGAGAACACAGCTGGAGTATTGTGTGCAGTTTTGGTCTTGTTATCTAAGAAAGGAGATACTTTCTAAAGAAGGAGCACAGCCTCCTGGAATGACAGGATTGTTGTAAGAGGAGAGATTGGGTTGCAGGGTTTGCATTCACTGGGATTTAGAAGAATGAGAGGGCATCTAATTGAAACCTATAAATTTCTGACAAGGCCGGACAGACTGGATGCAGGAATGTTGTTTCCAATAGCGAATGGGGGAGTCTAGAACAAGGGATCACAGTCTCAGGATACGGGGTTGGCTATTTTGGACTGAGATGAGGAGAAATCTCTTCATTCAGAGGGTGTTGAACCTGTGAAATTCTCTACCACAGAAAGCTTTGGAGGCTAATTCACAATGTATTTAAGGAGGAGATGGTTAGATTTCTGACTATAAAGGTGTCAAGGGGTTTGGGGAGGGAACAGGAATACAGTGTTGAGATCGAGGATCAGCCATGATTATACTGAATGGTGGAACAGCCTCGGATGGCCGAATGATCTATCCTGTTCCAATTTTCTATGTTTCAATAAGGTTGATTTATTACTGTTTCTAGCTTTTTGACCATAACAGATGTGTCTACTAGGTTTCCAGAAACCATTTAATTACATAATATTACAGCTAAGAGGACAACAGAGGAGTCACTTGAATTTTTTTAACCAGACACAGAAATCCTGCCACAGAACAAGACAGCACGGAAACAGGCCCCCTGACCCAACCGGTCCATGCCAATCATGGTGGCCTCTGAGATAGTCCCAATTGCCCGCATTTGGCCCATATCCCTCGAATCCTCTCTCATCCATATACTTATCCAAATGCTTTTTAATTGTTCCTATTGAACCTGCCTCAACCAGTTTCTCTGGCACCTCATTCCATATATACACCATCCATTGCATGAAGAAGTTGCCCCTCGGGATCCTTTTGAATCTTTCCCCTCTCACCTTAAACCTATGACCTCGAGTTTTCAATTTTCCTACCCTGGGACAAAGTCTATGTGCGTTCATTCTATCTACACCCCTCATGATTTTATGCACCGCAATAAGGTCACCCCTCATTCTCCTATGTTCCAAGGAACAAAATTCTGGTCTGGCCAACTGCTCCTTATAAGTCCTTGGCAACATTCTCGTAATCTGCTCTGCACTTTTTCCAATTTATCAATGTCTTTCCTATAACAGGGTGACCTAATCTGTACACAGTGCTCCAAATGTTATCTCACCAGTGACTTATACAACTGTAACAGTCAGATCAGAGATCCAATTTTACAGTGACTTATTCACAGAAGTTATGGAAAACTTAGGAGTAAAGCAATTTGAATCAACTGCATCGCATCCAGAATTGTAAAGAGTGCTAGAATGCTGGCATCAAACTTTAAAGACCATGTTAACAACCTATAGTCAAGATTATCCAGAGGATCAGGATAAAGGAATTCCATTTGTCCTTTCTGCAATTAAGGATGTATCTAATTAATCAATTAAATTCAGACCATTCTAATTAATTTTTGGTCATGAGGGAAGAGGACCACTTAAATTGATCAAGAAGGAATTGGTGAGTCAGCATTCTGAGACTACATTATTGGAATATATGTCAAACTTCAGGGAGAGATTAACAAGGCCTGGTGAGTTAGCTAGACAACATTTAAAAGAGGCACAGCATGTGATGAGAAAAGAGATCAAAAATTAAAGTTTTGTTAGTGAGAAGAAAGTATGAGCACAATTATCATGGTAGGTGAGCCATTAAAAGCAAGCTTTAGTCAGCCTTATCAATTAAGTGAGGTGAATTATTAGATTATGCCCGATAGAAGGAAAACTCTGAAATTGTATTTTGGTAGGAAAGGAAAGCAGAAGAATGATGTGCTGGTTGTTACTATTCAGAGTTAAGGAACAAATCTCGATGATTCTGAATTTGACTCTCCTCAAATCAGATTGGACAATGAGGAAGTAATCAGAAATGAGGATAAATTACTAAATTAACTTCTGGAGGAATATCAAAATGACCTGAAAGAGTTATTACAATCATATAGAGCTTATGTAGGAACAAAGTGAGAAGTACCAGAGTAATTGTCCATAATGTTATTTCAATTAAGCAGCATTATATAGACTCAACTCACTAAAGTTGGCACTGTTTCAAAAGGAGATTGAAAGCATATTTAAGAATGATGTCATTGACGTGAGTTGCACTCACGTCAATGACATCATTGGAACTCACCTACAGTGATGGTACCAAAGCAGGTGGTACATAACAATTATGTGCGGATTATAGAAAAGTCAATGTGGTTACAAAATCAAATTTGTATTCTATTTCTCAATTGGAAGACTGTATGGAAAAGGCGGGACAAGTTTTATTATCAAACTGGATTTTCTTAAAGGATACTGGCAAGTACCTTTATCAGAAAGGACATGGGAGATTTCGGCTTTCGTGACACCAAATGATCTCCACCGACAACAATCTCACCCAGGCCCTATCCCCATAACCCCACCTATTTACCTGACTACATGTCACGAAGGAGCAATTTAGCATAGTCAATCAACCTAACCTGCACATCTTTGGAGTGAGAGGAAGCTGGAGCACCCAGAGGAAACTCGCGCAGACACGGGAGAATGTGCAAACTCCACACAGACAGTGACCGGAGGTGGAATTGAACCCTGGTCCCTGGCTTGTGAGGCAGCAGTGCCATCTGCTTGGAATGAAGAATGCACTAGTAACATTCTAAAAGCTAACCAACAAGGTCATTTCTGGACTAAATAATTGTGCAGTTGTAGACAACCTGGTGGTTTTCAGTCAGACATGGAAGGTACATTTGGGACATTTAAAGCAATTGTTCGCTTGAGTACAGGAGGTGGGCTTAGTGGTAAACTTAGCCAAGAGTGAATTTGCAAAAGCCCAAGTTACCTTCTTAGACCATACAATTGGACATGGACAAACAGCCCCACAAACTGCAAAAACAAAAAGTTATTGGAAAGTTCTTAATGTGGAGACAAGTGCTGAGGTTCCTGGTCATGAATAGTTCCAACAGGAAATTCATGTCAAATTTTAGCAGTGAGGTTGCTCCATTGACTGAACTGCTCAAAAGTTTCAATAGACATCTGAATGCCAGGAGATATTTGACAATCTGAAAAATGTATTAACCATCGCACCAGTTTTGGTGACACCAAATTATGCGAAGCAATTCAAGATGGCCATTGATGCTAGTGATGTGGGCGATGATGCTGTACTGTTATAAGAAGATGACAAAAGGATACAAAGACCTATTGGTTACTTTTCCAGAAAATTAAATATTCAACTATCAAGGGGGAGACATTGGGCTGGATTTTGCAGAGTCTTTCATTCCAAAACTGTAATATCCCATCTGAGATCAAAGGACCTAGCCCGCTCCAATTCCTGTGGCGGGCATGCCTGTGAAATTCCAGCCTTTGAGTCTGGTTTTGGCATTGCAACATTTTAACATTTATGTTGCCAGCAATTCATCAGACACAATTGTTTATACTTACTGTAATCCATTGAGGTTTCTGGAGAAGTTTAAAGATAAAGTGCAAGATTGTTCAGATTGAGTTGATCATTACAGTTATTTAATTTGAAGATTATACACGTGGCAGGAAGAGAGACCATGATTGCAGAAGCTGTATCATGACTTTGATGCAAAATGCTGAACATTGGAAAGACTGACTGGACTATGTTACTGTTAAATATGCATGCTTGGAAGTAATAAGGTATAACTTATACGGTGAAAAATAGAGGCTTTAGAAAAATGAAGGCATCTTTTCATATTATTGGTTCATTTTTTAAAGTTTATTTATTAGTGTCACAAGCAGGCTTACATTAACATTGCAATGAAGTTACTGTGAAAATCCCCCAGTTGCCACATTCTAGCATCTGTTTGGGTACAGGGAGGGAGAATTTGGTATGGCCAATGCACCTAACCAGCATGTCTTTTGGACTGTGGGAGGAAACCTACGCAGGCATAGGGAGAGCGTGCAAACTCCACACAGTGATCCAAGCTCGGAATCAGAATCGAACCAAGGTACTTGGCGCTGTGAGGCAACAGTGCTAACCACTGCCAATTAAGGGGGAAGGGGTGATGATACTGGGCTTTTGATATATTTTATGTTTCTGTAAAATGTTTAAAGTTCAGTTTTTCTATAGGTAGTTAGTATGTCTGGGCAGAACACAACTCAGATGCTGGGAAAACATTATAATTATTCATTTTAGCCATGTAGTGTTTACTTGGGAGAAGATCATAAGAACATAAGAAATAGGAGCAGGAGTAGGCCATCTAGCCCTTTGAGCCTGCTCCGCCATTCAGTAAGATCATGGCTGATCTGAAGTAGATCAGTTCCACTTTCCCGCTTTCTCCCCGTAACCCTTAATTCCCGTCTGTCAAAAACCTATCCACCCGTGACTTAAATATATTTAGTGAGGTAGCCTCCACCACTTCAACGGGCAGAGAATTCCAGAGATTCACCACCTTTTGAGTGAAGAAGTTCCTCCTCAACTCTGATCTAAACTGTCGCCCCCTTATCTTGAGGCTGTGCCCTCTAGTCCTGCTATCCTTTCTGAGCAGGAAGAATCTCTCTACCTCTATCCTATCCATCCCTTTCATTATCTTATACATCTCTATAAGTTCCCCCTCATCCTTCTAAACTCCAACGAGTACAGACACAGTCTATTTAGTCTCTCTTCATAATCCAACCCCCTCATGTCCGGTATCAGCCTAGTGAACCTCCTTTGCACTCCCTCCAAGATGGACACTTGTTTACAAAAGATTTCCCCTTTTTTTGATTAAAGGAATGGAAGGTGGGTTTAGGTATACAGGGGCTCTTGCTCATTTAGTTAATGGGAGGAGCAAGGCATATATCAGACAGAGGGAAACAGCTTTCAGTTCAGTATGTGGCTGGGATTGTTTAAAATCAGAAGTTGCATGGTGGCACAATGCTTAATACTCCTGTCTCACAGCACCAGGGACCCAGGTTTGATTCCAGCCTTGGGTCACTGTTTGTGTGGAGTTTGCACATTCTCCCAGTGTTTGCATGGGTTTCCTCCAGGTGCTCCAGTTTCTTCCCACGGTCCAAAGATGTATTGATTAGTAGGATTTGCATCGGAAATTAGCCATAGGGAATTAGATCCCTAATTTGTCAGTGGAATTACTCCTGGAGTGAAGCATCCTATCCTCAAATTTATGCCAAAGTATAAAAATTGTTGAGGCCGAGTCTAATTTCAGGTCCTGGACCATAACGTTCTATGTAAGAAGTCTCTCAACAACACGTTAAAGTCCAACAGTTTATCTCGAATCACAAGGTGAATGGACCACCTGATGAAGGAGCAGCACTCTGAAAGCTCCTTATTCCAAATAAACCTGTTCGGACTTTAAACTGGTCTTGTGAGATATCTAACTGTGCCCACCCCAGTCCAACGCAGGCATCTCCACATCATTATATTCTATATAAGCAAATTATACATCTGTAAAATGTTTTACTTTGGAAAGTTTTGCTGGAATGCTGATATTTGTAATAGGATCATGGAATTAAATCTGGCCAAATTTATAGAACAAAGAACGAAGAAAAGTACAGTACAGGAACAGGCCCTTCGGCCTCCAAACCAGTGCTGATCATGATGCCCAAACTAAAAAAAACCTTCTGCCCTTACTGTATTCCTCTATTTCCCCCCTATTCATGTACCATCCAGATGCCTCTTCAATGATGCTAATGTGCCTGCTTCCACCACCACCTCTGCACCTCTGCTTGGGGTTGTGTTGTTATATCATCGGGTTTGGGTTTGGTTGTCGGGTTTGGGGTTGGGTTTGGGTTGTCGAATTTGGGGTTGGTTGTTGGATTTGGGATTTTGAGTTTTTTGGTTTGAATGTTTCAAGGTTGAATGCTTGAGGTTAGGTTTGGGATGTTGTGTTTGAGTTGTTGGGTTTAGGGATTGAGCCACTGCTCACCTCGATTCTCTGCAGATTGTTCAGTTTTGGATGTTGAGTTTGAGTTGATGAGTTTGATGTTGGGTTTGAGTTCTCAGATTAGGAGTTGGGTAGTTGGGTTGGATTGTCGAATTTGGGGGTTGTGTATTTGGGTTTTGGATGTTGAGATTTTGGGTTTGGGGTTGAGTTTGGGATGTTAGCTTTGGTGTTGAGCTTTTGGGGTTGAGTTGTTGGGTTTGGAGTTGAGTTTAAGGTGTTGGCTTTGGGGTTGAGTTGTTGGGTTTGGAGTTGAGTTTAAGGTGTTGGCTTTGGGGTTGAGTTGTTGGGTTTGGAGTTGAGTTTGAGGTGTTGGCTTTGGGTTCGATTCCCGGCTCGGGTCACTGCCTGTGTGGAGTTTGCACATTCTCCTCGTGTCTGCGTGGGTTTTCTCCGGGTGCTCCGGTTTCCTCCCACAGTCCAAAGATGTGCGGGTTAGGTTCATTGGCTAAGCTAAAATTGCCCCTTAGTGTCCTGGGATGTGTAGGTTAGAGGGATTAGCAGGTAAATGTGTAGGGATATGGGGATAGGGTCTGGGTGGGATTGTGTTCGGTGCAGACTCGATGGGCCGAAGGGCCTGTTTCTGCACTGTAGGGTTCTAGGGTTCTATGCTGGGTTGAGCTTGAACTGTTGGGTTTAGGATGGCCTGTAGGGTTTGGGGTTGAGTTTGGGCTGTTGGGTTTGGATTCTTGGGTTTAGGGTTGAGTTTAGGATGTAGGGTTGGGGAGGAGGAGGGTGATAGTGTTGTGTGGTTTGAGTTGCTCACCTTAATCCTCTGCAGTAAGTCGCGCCCTCTCTTTTTGGCCGCTGCCAGTTCCTCGCTGCTTTCTCGTTGCTCCTCTTCCCTCTCCGACTGACACTCCGATTGCGGCACCCAGAGCCCTAGCCCCACGGTGAGAGTTAACCCCAGGCCGAGCCCGAGGCCCCGGCTCCAGGCCCAGCCCGAGCCCGAGCTCCGGCTCCAGCCCCAGCTGGTCCTGGCCTTGCTGAGGATCCGGAGCGGCGCTGGCTGCGGACGCCAGGCGGCCGTGCTGGTCCCCCAGGCGGGCAGCAGTTTGCAGAAGCGGCCGGGGCAGCGGAACATGGTCCGGTAAGGACTCGGAGCCCAATGTCTGACAGCAGCTGCCAACCCTCCCGGACTGCCCGGGAGTCTCCGCAATGCTAAACACCAGCACCACACTCTGAGTATAAAAACCCAGAGAAATATTCATAGGTCAACCCAACAAACGTTTCCTTTCGACACGTTATTTATAACAGGAAAGAATGATGTAACTGTCAATGCAGACTCGAAAGCAGTCGATGGAGAATCTTTCTGCTTTGTATTTGGTGAAGGAACATGGTGAGCCAGGAGATAAAAGCAAATTACTGAGGATGCTGGAATCTGAAACCCAAAGAGAGAATGCTGGAAAATCTCAGCAGGTCTGGCAGCATCTGTAAGGAGAGAAATGAGCTGACTTTTGGAGTCCAGATGACCCTTAAGGATGAGGGAACACAGTGAGCCACGAGGGTGGGTTGTATTTGCTGAGGGAACACAGTGAGCCATGAAGATGGGTTGTATTTGATGAGGGAACACAGTGAGCCATGAAGATGGGTTGTATTTGATGAGGGAACACAGTGAGCCATGAGGATAGGTTGTATTTGCTGAGGGAACACAGTGAGCCATGAGGATGGGTTGTATTTGATGAGGGAACACAGTGAGCCATGAGGATAGGTTGTATTTGCTGAGGGAACACAGTGAGCCATGAGGATAGGTTGTATTTGATGAGGGAACACAGTGAGCCATGAAGATGGGTTGTATTTGATGAGGGAACATGGTGAGCCACGAGGATAGGTTGTATTTGATGAGGGAACATGGTGAGCCATGAGGATAGGTTGTATTTCATGAGGGAACACAATGAGCCATGAGGATGGTTGTATTTGATGAGGGAACACAGTGAGCCATGAGGATGGGTTGTATTTGATGAGGGAACACAGTGAGCCATGAGGAAGGGTTGTATTTGATGAGGGAACACAGTGAGCCATGAGGATGGGGCATGTTGAGCCAATGAAATAATCTTCAAGTATAGTCACAGTGGAGGAACATGGCAGCACAAGGCTTCACGAAGGTAATTATATAATCTGTTTTGCCTAATGACCAGATATTTAGTGATATTAATCAAGGGATAAATGTCAACCAGGACAGCAGGGAGAACTACACCATAGTATCATGTGATCTTTTCTATCCTCCTAAGAGGTCAGATGTGACCTTGATTTAATATATCATATGAAAGACAGCAACATCTCCAACAATGCAGTGCTTCCTCTGAACTGGATTGGAGTGTCAGTCTGAGTTATGTGTTTAATTTTCTGGAGTGAGACTTCAACCAATGATCATTTGGCTCAGAGGTAAAGAATGAACTCTTTAGGGTTCCCTTCCCCTCCCCTTCCCCACAACACCTGCCCTCCACCCATGCATCTGCTGAGAGTAGTATATGGATTGTGGCAGCACCCTTACAAGGGATTTGTGCCATCCTGCCACCTGCCAACATTTTCTGCTAGGTTTCAGTAGACATGAATATTCAAATATTGGGGCCTCATGCCTTTATTTGAATCATGGTGCCATTTCATTCCTGGTCTCTGGGAGACTCTCAGGATAGGATTTTCCAGCCATGCTTACCTCAA
Organism: Prionace glauca; assembly: GCA_037974335.1. Taxonomy (NCBI): domain Eukaryota; kingdom Metazoa; phylum Chordata; class Chondrichthyes; order Carcharhiniformes; family Carcharhinidae; genus Prionace; species Prionace glauca. The sequence goes on along the minus strand of CM075753.1, from coordinate 20,835,479 downwards.
AACTGGAAAATCCCACATGAGATTAACAGATCTTTCATGGTCAGTCCCCCCCCCCCCTACAACCTGCCAAGATTGTCATGGTGAGCGGGATGGGAAAATTCCACCCTCAGTGTCAACCAGCCCTGGAAGACCTGCAGTAGATTATACCCAGGACCAGAAAGGTCCAGGTGGGTACTTACAGTCATAGAGGATTACAAATGGAAACAGGCTCTTCAGCCCAATTTATCCATGACACTCTTTTTTTTAAAACTCCTAAACTAATCCCAGTTTCCTGCATTTGTCCCATATCCCTCTATACCTATTGTATCCATGTAACTATCTAAGTGCTTTTTAAAAGATAAAATTGTATCCGCCTCAACTACTACCTCTGACAGCTTGTTCCAGACACTCACCACCCTCTGTGAGAAAAAATTGCTCCTCTGGACACTTTTGTATCTCTCCCCTCTCACCTTAAACCTATGCCCTCTAGTTTTAGACTCCCCTACCTTTGGGAAAAGATATTGACTATCTAGCTGACCTGTGCCCCTCATTATTTTATAGACTCTATGAGATCACTCCTCAGCCGCCTATGCTCCAGAGAAAATAGTTTCAGTCTATCCCGCCTCTCCTTATAACTCAATCCATCAAGTCCTGGTAGCATCGTAGTAAATCTTTTCTGCACTCTTTCTAGTTTAATATCATTTCTATAATAGGGTGACCAGAATTGCACACAGTATTCTAAGTGTGGCCTTATCAATGTGTTGTATAGAACATAGAACATTACAGCACAAACAGGCCCTTCGACCCTCGAGTTGCGCCGATCGCATCAACCCCACCAGTCTATAGACTTATCTATAACCCCCAATCCCATTAAACCCCATATACTCATCCAGAAGTCTTTTAAAAGACCCCAGCGAGTTCGCCTCCACCACCGACGACGGCAGCCGATTCCATTCACTCACCACCCTCTGAGTGAAAAACTTACCCCTAACATCACCTCTGTACTTCCCTACCCTCACCTTAAATCTGTGTCCTCTCGTAGCGACCATTTCAACCCGGGGAAATAGCCTCTGAGAGTCCACCCTATCTATTTCTCTCAACATTTTATAAACTTCTATCAGGTCGCCTCTCAACCTTCGTCTCTCCAGGGAAAAGAGTCCCAGCTCCCTCAACCTATCTTCATAAGGCATGCCTCATGTTTTCAATGTTCTGACCGATGAAACCAAGCATGCTGAATGCTTACTTCACTCTGTCCACCTGTGACTCCACTTTCAAGGAGCTATGAACATGTACCCCTAGATCTCATTGTTCTGTAACTCTCCCCAACGCCCTACCCAAAGTCCTGTCCTCATTCAATCTACCAAAATGCATCACCTTGCATTTGTTTAAATTAAACTCCATCTGCCATTCATCAGCCCACTGGCCCAATTGATCAAGATCCTGTTACAATTGGAGATAACTTTCTTCACTGTCCACTATGCCACAAATCTTCATGTCATCTGCAAACTTAGTAACCGTGCCTCCTATATTCTCATCCAAATCATTAATATAAATGACAAATAACAGTGGACCCAACACTGATCCCTGAGGCACATCGCTGGTCACAGGCCTCCAGTTTGAAAAACAACTGTCTACAACCATCCTCTGGTTACCCCAGTCCAACGCCAGCATCTCCACATTCTGTTAAGAAGCCAATTTTGTATCCATTTAGATACCTCATCCTGGATCCCATGAGATTTAACCTTATGCAACAACCTACCATGCAGTACCTTGTCAAAGACCTTGCTGAAGTCTATGTAGACAACATCAACCTCATCTACCTTCTTGGTTACCTTTCAAAAAACTTAATCAAATTTGTGAGACATGATGTTACACCCATAAAACCATGCTGACTGTCCCTAATCAGTACTTGAATTTCTAAATGCCTGTAGATCCTGTCTCTCAAAATACCTTCCAACAATTTACCTACCACAGATGTGAGGCTCACTGGCCTAGTTCCCAGGCTTTTCTCTGCAATCCTTTTTAAATAAAGCCACAACTTCATTAGGTTTAGCAAAGGTTTTCTTATTGGCTAGGATGACCTGGAGTTAATCATAAAAATCCTACAGTGCAGAAGGAGGCCATTTCACCCATCAAGACTGCACCCTCAACAATGCCACCCTATCCCATATATTTACCCACTAATCCCTCTAACCTATGCATCCCAAACACTAAGCAGCAATTTAGCGTGGCCAGTGTACCTAATCTGCACATCTTTGGACCATGGGACGAAGGGGCTAACCGAAAGCTTGTAAGTATATTATCAAATAAATAGGTTGGACTAAAACCTGGTGTTGTCAGACTTTTTACCATGGGAGGAAACCAGAGCACCTGGAGGAAACCCAAGCAGACATGGGGAGAATGTGCAGACTCCACACAGACGGTGACCCAAGCCGAGAATCGAACCCAGGTTCCTCGAGCTGTGAGGCAGCAGTGCTAGCTAACCACTATGCCACGGTGGTCCCCCTACCTTTCTGCTCGTCAATCAACTTACAGGCTAGCATTTGCATGGTCCTGTAGCTGTCGTGCAATTTCTCCTTACCAACTATCCACCAACTATCATATCATTCCTACCAGGAATAGGAGTTAATTCTTGGGAATGAGGCCAGGCTAGGTAGAAGGCAGCACACCTCTGACAAAGAGTCATATTGGACTTGAAACATTAGCTTTGTTTCTCTCTCCACAGATGCTGCCAGACTGGGTTAAGTTTTCCCAGCACACAGTATTACAGAGGAAGACTTGGGAGTGATGTATTAGGATGTGGACAGCAACATTTTGAATGAGTATGGTTAATGGAGAATTGAGGATGGAAGGTGAAGAGAGCATTGGAATGATTGACTCTGGAGGTGATAAACGTGGATGAGAATTTTACATGCAGATGGAATGAGGCAGATATGTAGATGAGCCGTTTTCTAGAGGTGGTCTTTGTAATGAGGGTATATTAGTTTACATAAGATAAGAACTAGGAACAGGAATAGGCCATGTGGTCCCTCAAACCTGCTCCACCATTCAATAAGATCATGGCTGATTTTTTCATGAACTCAGCTCCACTTACCTGCCCGCTCACCATAGCCCTTAATTCCTTTGCTGTTCAAAAGTGTATCTATCCTTGCCTTAAAAACGATCAATGAGGAAGTCTCAACTGCTTCACTGGGCAGGGAATTCCACAGATTCACAACCCTTTGTGTGAAGAAGTTCCTCCTCAACTCAGTCCCAAATCTGCTTCCCCTTATTTTGAGGCCATGCCCCCCCCAGTTCTAGTTTCACCCGCCAGTGAAAACAACTTCCCTGTTTCTATCTTATCTACTCCCTTGATAATCTTATATATTTAAAAAGATCTCTCCTCCTTCTTCTGAGTTCCAGTGAGTTTCTCCTCATAAGCCACCCCTCTCAGCTCCAGAATCAAACTCATGAATCTTCTTTGCACCCCCTCCAATGCCAGTATATCCTTTCTCAAGTAAGGAGACCAAAACTGTACACAGTATTCTAAGTGTGGCCTCACCAGCACCTTATACAGCACCCTATACTTAACCTCGCTGTTTTTAAACTTCATCCCTCTAGCAATGAAAGACAAAATTCCGTTTGCCTTCTTAATTACCTGCTGCACTTGCAAACCGATGTTTTGTGATTAATGCGCAAGGATGTCCATTGCATGCTGCAATTTTTTACCATTTAAATAATAGCGTATTTTGCTGTTATTCCTATGAAGGAAAACTAAGGTCACCTCTCCATCTTTCTCGACTTTAAAATCATCTGTCAAATTCACCTTTGACCAAGCTTTTGCTTACTCCTCCTTCTCCTATCTCTTTCTATTGATATTTTAAAATCGAATTATGATTTTGCGAGCTGCTGCAGGACATTCTTCTACATAAAATGTAGTAGAAATGGAAATTGTTGAAAGTAAAATTTTGTTTTAAGTCTGCCCTGAGGAACATCCTTTCATCCAAGGCAGCTGGAAAATAGAATATTTAATCTAATCTTATTTTATCAATTGATTTTTTAAAAAATCAGCTGTTGCACAGAGATCTTAGCTGACATAAAGCCAAAACCCTATATTTCTCCCTTTGCTCCATATTCCCAATTGAAGGACCTTAGTTAATTGGAGACTGGAAAAGCCAGGATTGCTGTCCTTACAGCAAAGTGTTCAAAATCATAAGGTTTGAAAAAATATACAGAAATTGTTTTCATTGGCAAAAGGGTTTGATAATTAGAGGAAAAACAGAAAGAACCAGAGGGAAACTGAGAGTTGTTCTTATGCAGCAAGTTGTTGGGAGCTGGAATGCACTGCCTGAGTGACAGAAGTATATTCATAGAGTCATAGAGGTGAAGTAGGGAAAAGGATGAATGCATTTTGTACCTGAAGGGAAAGGGTTAATGGATTTTGTACCGAGAATATGTCACAAACGTAACCCTCATGGTTGATCTCCTTAAGCTTATATTGTTCCTGGCAGTAATATAAGTTATTTGTTCATGTCTCACATGCTTTAATTCTCATTTTTATAAAGTCAGAGAGTTTAATGTGACTGTTATTTTGTAGACTTTGTAAATCTTACCTGTTAGTAGTCATCGTTACACAGATTTATGATACCGGCTTTTGACAGCTGTTGATGGCAGATCACAATACCGGCTTTTAACAGGAAGAGTCCTGCTGGGACAGCCAGGATCGCACAAGTAGCTTCAAAGACAGGGATACCTACCTGCTGCAGGAGAGAATTCCTGTGTCCTGACTGCAGGATTGTAATTCCTGATTAACTCTGGGGCTACATCACCACCCAAGAAGGAAGAACTGGAGGTATGGCAGGAACTGGAACTTTGAATTGTGATTCCTGTTGAAGCTCATATTGTATAAATACCCACTTGTGTTTGTGTTCTATGAGAAGTCTGGTAATCCATTGTAAGGAACCAGTTTCTCCCAAAATTCTGGAATAAGACGCCAGAGTTTTGTAATAAAAACCACTGTATTTTGACTCACTGTCTCAGAGGTATTATTTTACCTACAACATTTGGTGCTGAAAGCCGAGATCTGTTTGCGGGCTTAGGTTGAATGGCCACAATCTGAGTACTGGAATAGATCGTCAAACTTAATTGGGTGAGTCGAACTACAGTGAGGGAATGATTTGTGAAGAGAGTCTGTGATGAGAGACTGTGAGAGTGTGAAAGAGGTCTGAACTGAATATATACGGACAAGGAGGCATTTGTCTTTAACACACCAGCCTTAGACCAGTTGTTAAGATGGGAAATCCCCCAAGCGATGGTCAGGAGTTTGAAGTGGTTGTAAAAGACTGAAGAAAGGTGCCTAGAGTGTGATGTTCAGACGTGAGTGAGAAAGAAACTATCAGTGATCTCCGGAGTTGAAGGAAAAGCCAGCTTAAGCTTAAGTTTAATCGTGTAAGCTTAATAGTGTAAGCAGTGGTACGGAGGGCACTGATCACCCCTGACAGGTATTACCGGACTCTGATAAGAGTAGCCTAGGAGTGGAGAGTAAGATGGGAGAATAGAAGACTCCAGGTGGTGAGTATAAATTTATCTGTATTATGGCAGGATCACAAGGAAAGTGGGGACTCTGGTATCCCTGATGAAAGAATATATAACTAAGATGGACAGATTCATTAAACAGATGAGAAAAGGAAGGTGGAACTCATCTATTAGACCAACAGCAAAAATGGTTGGAAAAGGAAAAGAAAGACAGAACTAAGAAAATTGGAGTTTTCTTGGTTCATCAGTTGGCTGGATTAATTGAATGAGTTTCAGTCTTGGGTAAGAAATGGGCTGACGACAAAGCAAAAATCAAAATGTTGGAATTACACAATACAGAATTAGAAAAGAGAAACCAAATTTTTGAGAAGCATCCGAATTTAGGGAGCGACTCTTTAGAGTGTATCAAGAATGTTCAGGAATGTCCGAACCTGCCCGAACATATAGAGCCTTTTTACAAGTGTTTAAAGAATAATGATCTGGAGGTGGGGCGGGCTGTTAACGCGCAAATAAGTGCAGCGTGCAGGAATGGGACGGCAGTAGTAATGGAGGATTTCAATCTGCATATTGATTGGTCAACCCATGTTGGATGCAGGGGGCTTGAGGAAGAGTTCTTGGAATGCTGCCGGGATAGTTTCCTCAAACAGTGTGTGTTGGAGCCGACGAGGGAGCGAGCTATCTTGGATCTGGTGCTATGTAATGAGGCGGGTAGAATTAGGGACCTTGTGGGAGAATTAGGGACCTTGGATTCTCTTGGGGAGAGTGATCATTGTATGGTGGAGTTTCTGGTGCAGATGGAGGAGGAGAAAGTGGGTACCCGGACACGCGTCCTCTGTTTGAATCGAGGGGAGTACGGTAGGATGAGAGAAGAATTGGCGAATGTGACTGGGGGAGCCCGTTGGAGGGAGGGTCTGTTGAGGAGCAGTGGAGGATCTTTAAGGAGATCTTTTTTGGTGCTCAGCGGAAATTTATTCCGATGGTCAAAAAGGATAGTAGGAAGAGAGGTAATAAGCCGTGGATAACGAAGGAGGTGAAGGAAAGTGTTAAATTAAAAGCGGAGGAATTTAGAGTAGCTAAGAGTAGTGGGCGAGAAGAGGATTGGGAGAGGTTTAAATGTCAACAAAGATTGACAAAGAAGTTGATAAAGAAGGGTAGGAGAAACTATGAGGCTGGGCTAGCACTTAATATAAAAAAGGATAGCAAGAGTTTTTATAAATATATAAAAAGGAAGAGGCTGGCTAGGGTGAACGTTGGTCCTTTAGAGGATGAGGATATGGATAAGGTATTGAATAACTTTTTTGTTTCTGTCTTCACGGAGGAGGACATGAATAATTTGCCGGGTGTTAGCGATGGAAAGATGGTAGGACTGGAGGGTCTTAATGACATTACTGTTTCTAGAGAGGCGGTGCTCGACAGACTGGAGGGGCTGATTGTGGACAAGTCCCCAGGACCGGATGGAATGCATCCGAGAGTTCCGAAAGAAATGGCGGAGGTGATAGTGGATGCCTTGGTGGTTATTTTCCAGACGTCGCTGGATTCCGGGGAAGTGCCGGATGATTGGAAAACGGCTAATGTTACGCCGTTGTTTAAGAACGGTGCCAGGCAAAAGACGGGGAATTATAGGCCGGTTAGTTTAACGTCTGTGGTAGGTAAAATGTTAGAATCTGTCATTAAGGAGGAAATTGCGAGGCATCTTGAAGGGAATTGCTTGATAGAGCAGACGCAGCACGGTTTCATTAAAGAGAAGTCGTGTCTGACAAATTTACTGGAGTTCTATGAGGATGTGTCTAGGGAGGTGGATAGAGGAGAGCCGGTGGATGTGGTCTTTCTAGATTTTCAGAAGGGGTTTGACAAAGTACCTCACAAGAGGTTACTGCAGAAGGTAGAGGGACATGGAGTTGGGGGTAGGGTGTTAGCGTGGATAGAGGATTGGTTGTCAAATAGGAGGCAGAGAGTGGGGGTCAACGGGTGCTATTCGGATTGGTGGATGGTGACTAGTGGAGTGCCCCAGGGGTCGGTGCTGGGGCCTCAGCTTTTTACCATTTATATAGATGATCTGGAGGAGGGAACCGAGTGTAGGGTGTCAAAATTTGCTGATGACACCAAGATTGGGGGAACAGCAAATTGTGCGGAGGGTGTGGAGAGTCTGTAGAAGGATCTAGATAGGCTGGGCGAATGGGCCAGGAAATGGCAAATGGAATTTAATGTTGGCAAGTGTGAGGTGGTCCACTTTGGTAGGAAGAATGGTAGGAAGGACTATTACTTACGGGGCGAAAAACTGCAGCAGGCGACGGTGCAGAGGGACCTCGGGGTCCTTTTGCATGATTCGCAAAAACCCAGCTTGCAGGTGCAGCAGGTGGTCAGGAAGGCAAACGGGATGCTGGCCTTCATAGCGAGGGTGATTGAATATAAAAGTAGGGAGGTCTTGCTGCAGCTGTATCGGGCATTGGTGAGGCCGCAGTTGGAGTACTGTGTGCAGTTTTGGGCACCGCACCTGTGCAAAGATATTTTGGCCTTGGAGGGAATGCAGAGGAAGTTTACTAGGCTGATACCGGAGTTGAGGGGGTTGAGCTATGAGGAGAGGCTGAATAAACTGGGCTTGTACTCATTAGAGTTTAGAAGAATGAGGGGAGATCTCATTGAGACATATAAGATGATGAATGGGATGGATAGGATAGAGGTGGAGAGACTCTTCCCACTCAAAAAAGACAGTAGGACTAGGAGGCACAGCCTCAAGATAAAAGGCGGTTTAGAACGGAGTTGAGGAGGAACTTCTTCACTCAAAGGGTGGTGAATCTCTGGAATTCTCTGCCTGTTGAAGTGGTGGAGGCTGCCTCGCTAAATATTTTTAAGACGCGGGTTGATGGGTTTTTGATAAGAGAGGGGATTAAGGGTTATGGGGAGAAAGCGGGAAAGTGGAACTGAGCAGCGACAGATCAGCCATGATCTTATTGAATGGCGGGGCAGGCTCGAAGGGCTAGATGGCCTACTCCTGCTCCTATTTCTTATGTTCTTATGTTCTTAAGACGGGCTGTCACCAGTTCACCAAAAAATCCTTAAAATGGGAATTCTTAGTACCCAGAATTATGATGAATTAGTAGAATGGGCATCTGGAATGACAAATAGACCAGAAATCTTAGGTTTTGTATTTCAGTGTATTTGTGGGATCTGCTTGCTTGTTGAATGCAGGTGGTTGTTGTTGTATTAGATTGAGAGCAGGAATTGTTTGTTTTGTGGAGTATTTATTGTGGGTCATAAATGCAATGTTTTAATTTTGTTTTAACTTCAAAGGGGCTGAGGAAGTGTTAGAACTGTTGAAATTTTAAGTGTAAGATTTCTTGAATTTACTTCTGTTTTTGAGTTTGAGTTTGAAACAGAGTTTAAGTAAAAATTGAAAAGTAAACTGAAATTTCAAAATCAAGGTATATAAATTGAAGTTTGAAATAACCAGTTTGAATTTTGAATAATCCTGAGTTCAAATTTTGTTAAGAAGGGATTTAAACCTTGGAAGGAACCTTGTGCTCTTTCCTTTGTCTTGAAGAAGTTGTTTGAGACCAAGTTAATTCATTTGGCTCCTAGCCGAAAGTATTTTTGTGTTTTGTTTTAAGTAGATGGTTCATGAATAACAAGCAAGATAGTTTATCACGACCAAGTGATAATTGAGATTTGAAGAGTTTGGTTCATTCAGATTTTCTCATTGTTAACTTTCAAATTAAAGTGATTGGTTACGCTTCAGTGTTACAGTTTCTGACATTTAAATTGATAGAATAAATTGAGTGCACAAAATAACCAACTTACAAATGGGAAATTGCAGTTCTGATCCTCACGTTATAGGAAGGATGTGGAGGCATTGGAGAGGATGCAGAGGAGGTTTACCAGGATGTTGCCTGGTATGGAGGGGAGGTCCTATGAGGAGAGACTGAGGGATTTGAGGTTGTTTTCGTTAGAAAGAAGGCGGCTAAGAGAGGACCTTATTGAAACATATGAGATGATTAGAGGTTTAGATAGGGTGGACAGTGATAGCCTTTTTCGTCGGATAGAGAAAGCTAGCACGAGGGGGTATAGCTTTAAATTAAGGGGTGGTAGTTATAGGACGGATGTCAGAGGTAGGTTCTTTACCCAGAGAGTGGTGAGGGATTGGAATGCCCTGCCTGCTGCAGTTGTAAATGCGCCTAGTTTGGGGGCGTTTAAGAGATAGGTTTATGGATGGAAAGGGATTGGTTTAGGTTAGAGGGTCATTGCTTTTTAATTGGTCGGCGCAACATCGTGGGCCGAAGGGCCTGTTCTGCGCTGTAATGTTCGATGTTCTATGTTCTATGAACTTATAAGAGGTAAGTAAGTTTAATTTTGACAAATAAAGGGTAATGGAAATAAAGTCTGTATGGGTTTTGTGTTTCAAAGAGGGATGTATTGAAACATATTCTCAGTTTATGATATAACCATTTGAATATGAGACAATGTTACAAAGTAATACTGTTTGTTTTGTACAACAGATGACGGGATTTTTCCTAGTATTTAGTTATTTGGAGTTATAAGAGTTAAAATGCTTAAAGGGAAACAAATAAACCATTTGTGCAAATTATGTTATTCGTAAATAAATGGTAAAGTGGACAGAATCTATAATTTGTTAAACTGATGGAGAACTTTTGAGTTACTTTTAACTTGTACTTTAGTTACATTGTGTTAATTGGGTCATAAAAAACATAGCATGTGTATGCTAGAAGGTGCTAGATTTTAAACTGTGACTGTGGAAGTTTAAATCTGAAATGGTAACTGTGACAAAAGGTGTTTATTATGCAAATTTGGATCATTTTTAAATGATGAATATTTTGGAGAGTTAAACCTACCTCTTCAGCATTTTTTGGGTGCAAGTTTGAATGTTATTTCCTTTTGCATTTGTATCAATTATTATTGTCCTGTGCATAACTCTGAACTTAAAATGGGGTTTTAGAATATATGATTATTTGTATTTGTAGTGTGTTGTTGTCTGTAACTTCTGGAATATCGATATGTTGTGGGTATGTGTTATTACTGTGCATGCCAATATCCAGGCCTTGCCTGACTGTTGAGTGACTGGGGAATTCCTGACAGACACTTGTCCTGAGTTTGTGATCCGTCATGCTTCACATTCAGGATGGAAGGGAGATATGTGACCTGTGTGTCTCCGGCACCTACAGACATGGCCGTTGGGGACAAACCCAGAGATCAGTGTGGCAGCACCTGACTGGATTCTAATCGATCGGGGGATCAAGTCCTGATTGATTGGCAATGACCAAAAGGGTTGTGAACCTAACCAAGAATGAGTTACTGCAATGGTGATCGTCGCCAGCAATGACCAGCAGTTGGAGAGCCACCACACCTGAGAAGGAAGGAAGGAAGGAAAACCAAAGCCAGAGTGTCAAGCTAGACGAAAGGACTATACTATGCAGAGGATGACCAAGACCGATGCACAGATAAAAGCCAGTGTTTGCTTGGGTACCTGCCAGTCACACAAGGCTAAGTCAAGGTCTTGTATTGGATTTGAACTTTGATATTTTCCTGGAAAATAACTTATTGTTGGTTGAGCGGGTGCTTATTGCTTGTGTGGGCACAAAGAACCCCAAGTTGTCTTTTATTTTTTAACTGGGGATGGGGCCATATGCTGGTAACATTTGGCTTTGGACTGGTCATGGGGCCATACTTGGGCCTGGCTCTCACCAAAAGAGGGAAGTGAAGTAGGGAAAAGGATGAATGAATTTTGTACCTAAAGGGAAAGGGTTACCCTCAGGGAAAGATCACCCTCAGCCTCCTACGCTCCAGAGGAAAAAGTCCCAGTGTATCCAGCCTCTCCTTATAACCCCAAACCATCAAGTCTCGGTATCATCCTAGTAAATCTTTTCTGTACTCTTTTCAATTTAATAATATCCTTTCTATAATAGGGTGACTAGAACAGCACACGGTGTTCCAAGTGTGGTCTTACCAAGGTCTTGTATAACTTCAACAAGATGTCCCAACTCCTCTATTCAGCGTTCTGACCAATGAAACCAAGAACGCCGAATGCCTTCTTCACCACTCTGTCCACCTGTGACTCCACTTTCAAGGAGTTATGAACATGTACCCCTAGATCTCTTTGTTCTGTTACTCTCCCTAATGCCCTACCATTAACTGAGTAAGTCCTGCCCTGGTTCAATCTTCCAAAACACATCACCTCATATTTATCTAAATCAAACTCCATTTGCCATTCATCAGCCCACTGGCCCAATTGATCAAGATCTCGCTGCAATCAGAGATAACTCATTGTCCACTATGCCACCAATCTTGGTGTCATCCGCAAACTTACTAACCATGCCTCCAATATTCTCATCTAAATCATTAATATAAATGACAAATAACAGTGGGCCCAGCACTGATCCCTGAGGCACACCGCTGGTCACAGGCTTCCAGTTTGATAAATAACCCTCTACAACCACCCTCTGGCTTCTGTCAAGAAGCCAATTTTTGTATCCATTTAGATACCTCACCCTGGATCCTGTGAGATTTAACCTTTTGCAACAACCTACCATGTGGTATCTTGTCAAAGGTACAATACTAAAATTCAAAAGAGAGATTCAATATTCAGCTAGGTCACTTGCAAAGGAAGATCTGAGACACAATGGGTCTAATTAAATTGCTGTTTCAAAAATAGGCCATATGGCCTCCTCCTGTGCTGTTATTTTATGAAGTTTTTGGTAACCATTTCTGATTAGTATTTATGATTTCCATATTTGATGTCATTTGATCTGATCAGGTACTAATATATCTGAAAATGACTATTGTTTGCTTATAAAGAAATATGATGGCTTGTGAAAATGTTATGATAAGCAAGAAATGTGCACTTTCTTATCCATCTTCAGTTGTTCACCAATGCTGCATTAGAGAATGGGAAGTTACTCATTAAACACAGTCTGTGTGTACTACAGACCGCCCAACAGCCCGAGGGCTGTGGAAGAAGGGATAAGCAGGGACATTCTAGATAAGTGCAGGAAGAATAGGGTGGTGGTAGTGGGAGATTTTAATCTCCCCAGGGTAGATTGGAATGTACTGAGATCAGAGGGTGCTGACGGGGAGGAATTTGTACAGTGTGTAATGGAAGGATCCCTGGAGCAGTACGTGGATAGACCGACCAGGGAGGGGGGTATACTGGACTTGGTTCTGGGGAATGAGCCTGGGCAGGTGGTTGACGTTGAGGTAGGAGAGCATGTGGCTAACAGTGACCACAACTCTGTCTGGTTCAAGATATTAATGGATAAAGATGAAGCCTGTCCTAAGGGGAGGGTGTTAAATTGGGGGAGGGCTAGATACAGCCGGATTAGGCAGGATCTTAAAGATACGGACTGGGGTACGCTGTTTAACGGTAGGTCGACGCTAGGCATGTGGGAGTCTCTCAAGGGAAAACTAAAATCTTTACAGGAAAGACATGTGCCGGTCAAGAGGAAGGATGGGAAAGGTAGGATTAGAGAGCCATGGGTAACTAGGGATATTGAGGACCTAGTCAGGAGAAAGAGGGAGGCGTACACTAGATCGAGGCATTTGAGGACAGAGATAGCGTTAGAAGAATACAGAGAATGTAGGAGAGAACTTAAAAGGGGCATCAGAAAGGCAAAAAGGGGCCACGAAATGGCTTTGGCGGGTAGGATTAAGGAAAATCCTAAGGCATTTTACTCCTATATTAGAAACAAAAGGATGGTTAGAGGGAACATTGGTCCTCTCAGAGACAGAGGAGGGGAACTATGCTTGGAGCCTGGGGGAGATCTTGAATGAATACTTTGCGTCGGTATTCACTCAGGAGAGGGGTCAGTCCTCTGCTGATGTGCTTGAGAAGTTTGAGGATCCGTTGAGGGAAATAGTCATCACGAGGGAAGAGGTGTTGGGACTTTTAGACAGTATAAAGACGGATAAATCTCCGGGGCCTGATGGCATCTATCCCAGGCTGCTAAGGGAGGTGAGGGATGAAATTGCTGGGCCTCTGACGCAAATCTTTGTCTCTTCTTTGGACACAGGTGAGGTCCCAGAGGATTGGCGGATTGCAAATGTAGTACCGTTGTTTAAGAAGGGTCAGAGGGATAACCCAGGGAACTACAGGCCAGTGAGCTTGACTTCAGTTATAGGCAAGATAATGGAGAGGATCCTCAAGGATAGGATGTATGAGTATCTGGAGCGCTGCAATCTGATCAGGGATACGCAGCATGGCTTCGTTACAGGGAGGTCGTGCCTTACGAATCTATTGGAATTTTTTGAAGAGGTGACAAAAACGGTTGACGAAGGACAAGCCGTTGATGTTGTCTATATGGATTTCAGTAAGGCGTTTGACAAGGTCCCTCACGGTAGGCTGATAGAAAAGGTGAAGGCTCATGGGATACAAGGCCAGGTATGTAGATGGGTGGAGAACTGGCTTGGGAGGAGGAGACAGCGGGTAGTAGTGGAGGGCTCCTTTTCCAATTGGAGGTCTGTCACCAGTGGGGTGCCGCAGGGCTCGGTACTAGGACCTCTACTATTTGTAGTATATATTAATGACTTGGAAGAGGGGGTAGGTGGTGTGATCAGCAAATTTGCTGATGACACTAAGATGGTTGGATTGGCGGGTACTGAGGAGCAGTGCCTGGCAATGCAACAGGACATAGATAGGCTGGTAGATTGGGCAGATAGATGGCAAATGGAATTTAATCTGGAGAAATGCGAGGTGATGCACTTTGGCCGGAATAATGTGGAAGGGAGTTATATGATAAAAGGTAGAACTATCCGGTGTATCGATACGCAGAGAGACCTGGGGGTGCAGGTACACAAGTCCCTGAAGGTGTCGGTGCAGGTGCAGAATGTGATGAGGAAAGCGTATGGCATGTTAGCCTTCATAGGAAGGGGTATAGTATATAAGAGTAGGAGTCTGATGTTGCAGTTGTATAGAACGTTGGTTAGGCCTCATCTGAAGTACTGCGTCCAGTTCTGGTCGCCGTACTACCGGAAGGATGTAGAGATCCTGGAGAGAGTGCAGAGGAGATTTACCAGGATGTTGCCTGGTATGGAAGGGCTGTCTTATGAGGAAAGATTGAACGCACTTGGGCTGTTTTCCCTTGAGAGACGTCAGCTGAGGGGGGATCTAATAGAGGTTTATAAGATTATGAAGGGGACAGATAGAGTAGATGGTGATAAGCTTTTTCCGCTATTAGAAATGGATAGAACAAGGGGTCACGGGCTTAGGGTGAGGGGGGCTAGATATAAGACTAATATTACAGGGCAGTTTTTCACACAAAGGGTAGTGGGGATGTGGAATGCACTGCCGAGTAAGGTGGTGGAAGCAGGCACGCTAGGGTTGTTTAAGAGTCACTTAGACAGCCACATGAGCGGTCTACATATAGGGGGATATAGCAGGCCTTACTAAGCATTGTAGGCTTGGGGTCAGTTTTAGCCTCAGGGATATAGAGTCTTTAATAATTTTTATCCACAGGCACTTAAGTCCAGCAAGGGGCATGCGGGCGGCAGGTTGTGGTGGGCTGCTCTTGGATATTGCTTCGGGAGTTGCCTACTGCTTCATGTCGTTGGTGTGCGTAAACTGGACCATCTCGAGGGCATCATGGCAGCTCAGAGGCTATCTCTGTTGCTGTGCGGACACATGGATTTGGGCCTGTGTCCGTGGGAGTTTGCGCGTTCTCCCCATGGTTGCGTGGGTTTCCTCCGGGTGCTCCGGTTTCCTCCCACATCCCAAAAATGTGCTTTTAGGCTGATTGATTGGGTAACAAATTGTCCCTATATTGGACCTCCCTGATCCTCACACATTAGGCATAGACTAGAATCATGAATAGGTCACTGACCATGGGACGGCGGCGCGGGCTCGTTGGGCCGAAGGGCCTGTTTCCCGTGCTGTGTTGTTCTTTGTTCTAGCTTTTTAGTAGGTTCCCTTTGAGTACTCTCGCAGTCCGTTTTAAATTATTTCAGTTAAAAACACATCCTTAACTTCAGTGACCTTATGATCAGTTGCAACATCTCAACTACCTCTTTCTTGCCAAAGGATTGTCTGTTTTCTTGCAGGGTTCCAGCATCCAGAGTATATTGTTTTCCTCAAGTGTTGTTGCATCCAAAATTGGATTGATTGGATCCTGTTAAAGAAAGGAACTTACCTGGTTCTGGGCAAGGCCAAATAATTAATTTTCCAGCAGGTCCAAAAGATCTGAGTATTCACAGTGTGTGTGGCAGGCTGAGAAGCCAAGCATACTCTGAACAAAATTTGGTTCTTTCATTAAAAGGCTTGGCTATCCCGGAATTGGGTGTAAGCCTGCATGGTGTGAAAACAATGATCACATGATCCAGGTCTGGCACTGTAACAAAGAGTGCCATAAGGCAGAGAGGTGGAACCTAGAGAGAAAGGAGCCAAACAAAGAGGCTCCAAAGCAGCAGAAGTACAAAGTGTTCAGAGGAAGCTTTGGAGAGCTGAAAAGGTATCAGGTGGTCAGTATCTCTGTGCTCTGGCCTATTGGGACAAAGATAAACTTTGGAGCAGTTGTGTTCTGCTCAGCATAGCTGAAGAGCAGGAGTTTGCGTTTGTGAGTGGGTGCGGGAGTGTAGTCCCCGGAAATCAGTGGAAAAGTCTCAGGAGAACAGATTAAACCATCAGGCAGTGAAGGCTGAATCGGCATGACTTTCAGGGAATTCAGAGGCTAGATCTTTGAAAATGAAGACTTGTAGTCTTTTGCGAGGGAGACAAAGTTTTAATGAGATGGCGTAACTCAGTGAATGCTGTCTGGGTAGATTATGAAGAAAATCTATGCGATCTTCTTCACTTGTGCCATTTATTATGCAACCTTGTGTTAAACATTGAAATAAAGAATATAATAGCAGGAGGAGGGCATTCAGCCCTTCAAGCCTGTTCCACTATTCATTCTGATCATCCAGCTCAATAGATTGATCCAGCCTCCCCACTGCCCGCATCTTCCCACCCTCCCATATCCTTTGATTTCCTTCACATCAAATGGTATATCTTATTGCTTCTTGAAAACATTCAATGTTTTGGCCCTAACTACTCTCTGTGGTAGTAAATTTCATAGGCTAACCACTCATTGCTATTAAATCTTTGATCATGGATTTGAGAATTTTACACACTATTGACATCAGGCTTACTGGTCTATAATTCTCCGTTTTCTCTCTACCTCACCTTTTAAACAATGTGGCTACACTCTAATTTGTAGGAGCCAGTCCAAAGAATCGTGGGAAGATGACCACCAATGCATCCAGTGTTTCTTGGGCTTTTGGTATTCTGGGATGTAAATTATCAAACCCTGGGGGTCATCCTTCAATCCCATCAGTTCCCCAACACTATTCCTGTTCTAAAACTGTTCTCCTTCAGTTCCTCTCTCTCACTAAACTCTGTGTTCTCCAACATTTCTGGTATCTATTTGTTTTCCTTTGTGAAGACAGAACTGAAGTTTGTATTCAGTTGATCAGCCATTTCTTTGATCCCTGTTATAACTTTCCATGTTTCTAACTGTAAACATTTGTCTTCAAACTTATTCTCCTCACGTACCTGTAGAAACTTTTACAGTCAGGTTTTATGTTCCCCACAACTTATTCTGATATTCTATTTTCCCCTTCTTAATCAGTCCCTTCACTGAATTCTAAACTGCTCCCAAGCCTCACATCTTTCCTGGCCATTTGTATGTCTCTCCCTTGGATATTATTCTCTCTCTAATTTCCCTTGTCAGGCACAGTTTGGCTATCTTTCCAGTTTTACTTCTGTGCCAAGCAGGAATAAACAATTTTGCAGTTCACCCATAAGCTCACATGCTTACCACTGCCTATCCACCATCATCGCTTTTATTAACTTTTCCCAATCTGTCATTGCAAACTCACACCTCGTATAATCGTAGTTTCCTTTATTAAGGTTCTAAGAATCAATTACGTCACTCTCCATCTTGATGAAAAATTCTACCATGTTATGGTCATCCCCTAGGGGTCTCGCATAAGTAGATTTCCAATTGTTCCTTTCTCATTACACAATATCCAGTTTAGAATGTCCTACTCTCCAGTTCATTCCTCAACGTATTGGACATCCAGTATACACTCCAGGAATTCCTTCCCTACAGTATTGTGACTAATTTGATTGCCCAACCTATAGGCAGATTAAAGTCACCCATGATTGCAGATGTTCCTTTATCGCGTGCATCTCCAATTTCCTGTTTAATGTTATCAATATCACCACTGCAGTTTGGGGGTCTATATACAATCCCCACTAATGTTTTTTGTCCCTTGGTGTTTCTTAGCTTTAGATTCCACATTGTTGGAGCTAATATCCTTCCTCAGTATGGTGTTAATTTCCTCTTTAACCAGCAACACAACTCCTCCACCTTTACTTGAAATTGTCTGGATGTTCAATTCCCATCCCTGGTCACCCTGCAGCCAGGTCTCCATAACCCTGACTATACCATACCTGTTTGTATCCATTTGCATGATTAATTCACCCACTTTGTGAATGCTCCATGCATTAAGGATCAAAGCCTTTAGGATCATCCTTTTAACATTACTGGTGTCATTCCCAATATTTTTCACTGAGGCCCTGTTTGAATGTGACCCTTTGTTCCTCTGCCAATTACTTTTCTTATTCTCCTTTCTGACCTTAGTTTTTATCCTTGATTTCCCCTCCTCTGACTCCTTGCATAGATTGCTATTGTCCCTGATACTTTAGTTTAAACCTTCGCCTATTTTAGCAAATACTCTCCCTCGGACTTTAGTCCAAGTCCTGCCCAGGTGTAACCTGTCCAGTTTGTACAGATCTCACTTCCACCAGAACCGGTTCCAATGTCCCAGGAACCTGAAACCCTCATGCTACCGCTTCAGTCATGTGTTCAGCCGTGTCTTCCACCATAGTTTGCCTAATATAGGTATAAATTGTTTTAGTTGTTTTAATTTAATATGCAAAGTCTATTTTAAAATTGTGGAAACTTCTTGCTTTGTCATCACAAGAACCTGGGATTTAAAACTTTATCTAATTTAAACAGAAGTTCCCTAACCAGTTCATAACATAAATCCCAGAATCCTATTTTTTTTGATAGGTTGTATGAAAATTATCTTATTTTACACAGCAAACAAACACAGATACAGATCCACACAGTGCTTACATATACATTCCAATGCGACTGGGCACAGGGCTCTCCATAGCCAGGGGACAAGCCCCTGGTACCCCTTGGCACCCACTCCACCCAAGTCCTGGCTAATTGCACTGGTAAAGGCGGTAAAAATGTAAAAATGAAAAGGCAAAGGCTGGAGAACAAACTGAGCACCCAGGCAGCCCAGGCTATAAACTAGTGAACGGAGGAAGGAAAAAGAGACAGCAAAGGAGAGAGAAGAAAGAGAGTGAGAGGGAAAAGAGAAAAGTTCTCCCGTTGCTCCTCACACCTCAGCAGGGCAGGCAGGTGTACTAGGGTAAAGGGCCAAGGCACGTCTATCAATCGGAGGAGGGAGCACCTGGGATCCTGGGGCCATCGGGTTTCTATTCACCCAGCTCCAACAATGGTTGCCAGGTCTTATAGAATCTAGCAGTGGACGGTGTAGCGTGCACCTCATCTTCTTTAGCTTACTGCTATCTACTACCTCCTTCACCCACTGTGAATATGTGAAGGGATGCACCTGATTTCCACCTAAACAGGATTAGCCATCTTGCCAGGAGTGTACTGAAAGCTACAAAATCCACTTGGAATTTCAGCAGAAGCGCATTTAAAGGCAAGACCCCAAACAGGGCAAGCCTGGGGGATGCACTTAAATCCCGATCTAGCATTGCCACAATCGTCTCAAATATTGATGTCTAGTAGTTATAAGTGACGGGCAAACCCAGAATATATGAAAAAAGGGTGGTGGTAGCTTGCTGGCACAGTTCACAAATAGGGCTTGTGCCTGCGTACATATGCTATGTGAAGGAGTTTACATTGAATCACACCCAGCTTGGCACGTATTGAGGAGGAGTGTATTCGATGCAGCACCATGTCCCAATCCTCCTTCAAGATTTCCTCCCCCAGATCTCATTCCCATAAAGATTTAACCATCGAGAGAGTTTTGTTGGGACGGAATTTGAGAATAAAGAGCAGAAATGATACCACACATCGTAATCGAAGGCACTATGAAGCTGTCAATGGAAGCACGAGATGGAAGCGTTGGAAACTGGGGGTTAGCCCTCAGCACAAAGTCTTGATTTGCAAATATCTGAAAAAGTGCACAGCAGGTAAAGCAAACTTATCCATCACCTGCTGGAATGACGCAAACACGCCATTCACTTACAGACCTGGAATGCTCTGATCCTGTGTTTGACCCATATGTTGAAGGCACCACCCTTCAATGGAGGAAAAAAATGGTTAGCCGACACTGGTGGGGGGAGAGGGGGGTGTCAGCGATTGGGCCTGAAACTCAAAGTGGCACCTAAAGTGTGTCAAAAGTTTAACTATTGACGTGACAAGTGCATTCCTGTATACTGAGAGGAGAGAAAATTTACTGGAAAACATATCAAGGCAGCCAGGGAAGACGGAGCATAGGAGGAGGATTTTAACTGCAGCCAACAAGGGACCTCCTGTTGCCTCTCTCTCTCTGCACCCAACACACTTCTGCTCTCACATTGGCTGCCCAATAATAAAATAGAAAATTATGCAATCCCATATCCCCCTCCTGTTTCGGGCTTTGCAAAACCGATCTCTGCATTCTTGAGTTTTTTCTCTTCCAGGCAAACCTTCAAATGAGTCGATCAAGCCTGTGAAAAAGGATTTGGGAATGAACACCAGAGTGCACTGAAAGAGATATAAAAAGTTTGGTAGTGCGTTCATCTTCACCGCATTGATACGGCCTGCTAACAATAACAGGAGGGTGGACCAACATT
Source organism: Prionace glauca (assembly GCA_037974335.1). Lineage (NCBI taxonomy): Eukaryota > Metazoa > Chordata > Chondrichthyes > Carcharhiniformes > Carcharhinidae > Prionace > Prionace glauca. The sequence continues at coordinate 20,815,123 of CM075753.1, read as the reverse complement.
TGAGGTCCTGTTCTGTCCGCCCAATGAGTGGAGCGAAATTAGCTCCAAAGAGCCCACTAAATTTGCTCGTCATTTGCACTCCAAAGTAAGTAAGCTGCCTAGTGACAATCTTGAAAGGCAGGGTATAAGTATAAGTCCCGAAACAAATCATTTATTTGCTGTGGATCAGTAGAGATCCCATTTGGAGCTTGCATTTGGGGTATTAGACTGAAAAGTTCAGTGAAACCATTGGCACCTCCCCCCCTTCCCCGCAATCCTCCACAGAGCCTAAAATAGTCCACTGGAATAAGGTGGGTCTCTTGGAGGAATGCAATTTGGGGATCCAGTTGTCGAAAATGCTGAAATATCTTACCGTATTTAACCGGATGATTTAATCCCCTGACATTCCAGCTGGTGAATTTGATCGTTCCGAGGTCGGAGCATATGGGACTCCTAGCCAGCATCCCACATTGCTAACAGTAACCTGGTATCCCTCCTCACTGGGGAGTCTCTTCCCCAACTGCTGACAGCTACAGAGGTCACATCCCAGGCCCCCACCCTTCACCCTGGCTGCAGGGAACCAACTTTGAGAAAGAGAGAGTGAAAGAGGCCAAACCACACCCACAGAGAAAAGAAGATATAGCAAAGGCACAAAAATATTTCACAGCATTCCGCATGGGACACAATCTCCACTTCCATTCCCATTGTGGTCACAGGTGCCTGAAAAGGTGTGCCTGAAAACCTGAAAAGGTGTGCAGAAATAGGGGCGGCACGGTAGCACAGTGGTTAGCACTGCTGCTTCACAGCTCCAGGGTCCTGGGTTCGATTCCCGGCTCGGGCCACTGCCTGTGTGGAGTTTGCACATTCTCCTCATGTCTGCGTGGGTTTTCTCCGGGTGCTCCGGTTTCCTCCCACAGTCCAAAGATGTGCGGGTTAGGTTCATTGGCTATGCTAAAATTGCTCCTTAGTGTCCTGGGATGTGTAGGTTAGAGGGATTAGCAGGTAAATGTGTAGGGATATGGGGATAGGGTCTGGGTGGGATTGTGTTCGGTGCAGACTCGATGGGCCGAAGGGCCTGTTTCTGCACTGTAGGGTTCTGTGTAAATACCAAACACTTAACCTAACAGTCGCAAAATCCTTTCCTGGCCTACACTTTGATCTGGAGAGAGAGTGCAGGTTCATACAAAAACAAACATCAGTTTACACCCATTGTGCAGCCACCCAATTCAAAAGTCTGCTCCACAAATGTTACTGTCGCCACTGGATACGTGAATTTAAGCTCAGTTCTAATGTTGAGAGTAATCCTCAAGCAGGCTGGAAAGCGAAGCCCAAACCTGACCCCAGGACTGTCACGCAGAAGTCATTTGACATCAGCAAAGGCCGCCCTTGTCCTTGCCACTACCGGGGTAAAATCTGGAAATATCAACAGCTTATTTTCCTGGTACCTCAGAGTGGTAACCTGTGTTGCTTGCTGCAGGATTCTATCTCGAGCTGAGGTGTAATGTACTTGTGCAATAATGGGCTGAGGAGCTTTTCCCAATCCGGGCTTTGCCCGTAACACACTGTTTGCGCAATCCAGATACAGCTCATCCTCAAGTTCCAGCACATTCAATCGACAGGTGACAAAATGTGTGATATTTGGGCCCCCGATTCCCTTTGGAAGGCCTATTAGATAGATGTAATTTCGTCTTTGGCAACCTTCCATCTCATCACATTTCTCCCTTAGGTACTTAACCTCCGATGTCAAATGAGTAACTTGGCTGTTTAGCTCGGAGATAGTGTTTCTACTAAATGCTGCAGAGTCCTCAAGCTCCTTCAAGCGGTTCTCATGGATGATGGTGACACCTTGGCGATATTTAACAGATGATCCGAGCTCCTCTCTCAGCTCGTCTATCTTGGTCTGCAACTCAGTGACCCACCGGTCCAGCTTAAGAACAAAGAAAATTACATTGTTAGGAGTTTTCTATAGGCCCGCAAATAGTAATAGAGATGTGGAGGAGGAAATTGCAAAGCAGATTATGGATAGGTGTGGAAGTCACAGGGTAGTTATCATGGGTAACTTTAATCTTCCAAATATTAATTGGAACCTTTATAGGTTGAATAGTTCAGATGGGACAGTTTTTGTACAGTGTGTGCAGGAGGGTTTCCTGACACAATATCGGATCGGCTGACAAGATGTGGGCTCACACTGGACTTGATACTGGATAATGAACCGGGTCAAGTGTTAGATTTGTTTGTGGGAGGGCACTTTGGAGATAGTGACACAATTTGGTGTCTTTCATTATTGCAATGGAGAGGGATAGGGCCATATGGCAGGGCAAGGTTTATAATTGGGGGAAGGGTAATTATGACGCGATTAGGCAAAAATTAGGGAGCATAAGATGGGAACAGAACCTGTCAGGAAAAGGTCCAAATGAAAAGTGAAACTTGTTCAAGGAACAAATACTGCATGCCCCCATATGTCTCTGTCAGGCCGGGAGGAAATGGCCGAGTGAGGGAACTATGGTTCACAAAAGAGGTTGAATGTCTTGTCAAGAGGAAAAAGGAAGTGTATGTAAGGATGAAAAAACAAGGTTCAGTTGGGTCACATGAGGGTTACAAGATAGCAGGGAATGAGCTAAAACAAAAGGGCTTATGAGAGCTAGGAGGGGGCATGAGAAGTCCTTGGCGGGTCGGATAAAGGAAAACCCCAAGGCTTTTTACTCTTATATGAGAAATAAAAGAATGACTAGGGTGAGGTTAGGGCTGGTCAAGGATAGTAGTGGGAACTTGTGCATAGAGTCAGAAGAGATAGGAGAGACGATGTGTGAATATTTTTCTTCAGTGTTTACCCAGGGGAGGGGCCATGTTTTTGAAGATGAGAGCGTGATACAGGCTGATAGGCTGGAGGAGGTAGATGTTGTGGGGGAAGATGTATTAGCAATTTTGAAAAACCTGAGGATCAATAAGTCCCCTGTGCCAGATGGAATATATGGGATATTGGTGGTTATTTTCCAGACGTCGCTGGATTCGGGGAAGTGCCGGAAGATTGGAAAACGGCTAATGTTACGCCGTTGTTTAAGAAGGGTGCCAGGCAAAAGGTGGGGAATTATAGCCCGGTTAGTTTAACGTCTGTGGTAGGTAAAATGTTAGAATCCGTCATTAAAGAGGAAATAGCGAGGCATCTTAAGGGGAATTGCTTGATAGGGCGGACGCCACACGGTTTCATTAAAGGGAAGTCGTGTCTGACAAATTTACTGGAGTTCTATGAGGATGTGTCTAGGGCGGTGGATAGAGGAGAGCCGGTGGATGTGGTCTTTCTGGATTTTCAGAAGGCGTTTGACAAGGTACCTCACAAGAGGTTATTACAGAAGGTCAGGGGACATGGAGTTGGGGGTAGGGTGTTAGCGTGGATAGAGGATTGGTTGTCAAATAGGAGGCAGAGAGTGGGGGTCAATGGGTGCTATTCGGATTGGCGGTTGGTGACTAGTGGGGTGCCCCAGGGGTCGGTGCTGGGGCCTCAGCTATTTACCATTTATATAGATGATCTGGAGGAGGGAACCGAGTGCAGGGTGTCGAAATTTGCTGATGACACCAAGATTGGGGGAACGGCAAATTGTGCGGAGGGTGTGGAGAGTCTGTGGAAGGATCTAGATAGGCTGGGCGAATGGGCCAGGAAATGGCAAATGGAATTTAATGTTGGCAAGTGTGAGGTGGTCCACTTTGGTAGGAGGAATGGTAGGAAGGAATATTACTTACGTGGCGAAAAACTGCAGCAGGCAACGGTGCAGAGGGACCTCGGGGTCCTTGTGCATGAGTCGCAAAAACCCAGCTTGCAGGTGCAGCAGGTGGTCAGGAAGGCGAATGGGATGCTGGCCTTCATAGCGAGGGGGATTGAATATAAAAGTAGGGAGGTCTTGCTGCAGCTGTATAGGGCATTGGTGAGGCCGCAGCTGGAGTACTGTGTGCAGTTTTGGGCGCCGCAACTGCGCAAGGATATTTTGGCCCTGGAGGGAGTGCAGAGGAGGTTTACTAGGCTGATACCAGAGTTGAGGGGATTGAGCTATGAGGAGAGGCTGAATAAACTAGGCTTGTACTCGTTAGAGTTTAGAAGAATGAGGGGAGATCTCATTGAGACGTATAAGATGATGAATGGGATGGATAGGATAGAGGTGGAGAGACTCTTCCCGTTCAAAAAAGACAGTAGGACTAGGGGGCACAGCCTCAAGATAAAGGGGGGGCGGTTTAGAACAGAGTTGAGGAGGAACTTCTTCACTCAAAGGGTGGTGAATCTCTGGAATTCTCTGCCCGTTGAAGTGGTGGAGGCTGCCTCGCTAAATATTTTTAAGAAGCGGGTTGATGGGTTTTTGATAAGAGAGGGGATTAAGGGTTATGGGGAGAGGGTGGGAATGTGGAGCTGAGTCACGACAGATCAGCCACGATCTTATTGAATGGCGGGGCAGGCTCGAAGGGCTAGGTGGCCTACTCCTGCTCCTATTTCTTATGTTCTTATATATCCTAGAATTCTTTGGGAGGGAAGGGATGAGATTGCAGAGCCTTTGGCTTTGATCTTTGTGTCCTCACTGTCCACAGGGATAGTGCCAGAGGACTGGAGAATGGCAAACGTTGTTACTCTGTTCAAGAAAGGAAATAGGAATGACCCTGGTAATTATAAGCGGTTTTAGTGGTCGGTAAGTTAATGGAAAAGCTCCTGAGGGATAGGATTTATGATCATTTGGAAAGATAGTCAGATGCTCTTTCCCAGGGTAGAAAAGTCAAGGACTAGGGGACATAGGTTTAAGGTGTGTGGGGAAAAGTTTAGAGGAGATGTGTGAGGCAAGTTTTTTACACAGAGGGTGGTGAATGTCTGGAATATGCTGTCTGGGAAGTGGTGGAAGCAGGTAAGATGGCAGCTTTTAAGGGGCATCGAGATAAATACATGAATAGGATGGGAATGGAAGGGTACAGACTCAATAAGTATATATGGTTGTAGTTTAGGCAGGCATCATGATCGGTGCAGGCTTGGAGGTCCAAAGGACCTCTTCCTGTGCTGTACTTGTCTTTGTTCTTTGAAACCAGAGGAAACGCCATACAGGCACCCAGGGCCGCAGTTGAACCCGGGTTCCTGGTATTGTGAGGCAGCAGTGCTAATCACTGTATCGCCATACTGCACAGTGACGTTGGCATTGTGCTTGGACTAGTAATCTGGAAGGCAGGCTAATGCCCAGGGGACAAGGTTCAAATCCCACCATGGCAGCTGGGCAGAAACTCAAATCAATCCAATGAATAAAATATGGAAGTGAAAGTTAGTCTCAGTAAGGGTGAGTGTGGCAACTAACATTGATTGTCATAAAAACCCATCTGGATCACTAATCCGCTAATCTGCCACTGATCCACTTTAGATCAGCCATGATCTTATTGAATGGCGGGGCAGGCTCGAAGGGCTAGGTGGCCTACTCCTGCTCCTATTTCTTATGTTCTTACGCAGCTTAATCCGGGATAGTCAGCACAGATTCGTGAAAGCTAAGTCTTGCCTCACAAATTTGATTGAATTCTTAGATGAGGTAACTGTGTAGACGAAGGTAGAGCAGTTTATGTTGTATACCTGGATTTTAGTAAGGCGTTTGATAAGGTTCCCCATGGTAGGCTCATGAAGAAAATAAGGTGGTGTGGGATAGAGGGAAATTTGGCCAATTGGATAAGTAACTGGCTGTCTCATAGGGTGGTGGAGAATGGAAAATTTTCAGACTGGAGGCCAGTTACCAGCAGTGTCCCACAGGGGTCAGTACTGGGACCTCTGCTATTGTGATTTTTGTCAATGACTTGGGAGAGGGGGCTGAAGGGTGGGTCAACAAATTTGCTGATGACACCAAGATTGGTGGAGTAGTGGATGAGGTGGAGGGCTGTTGTAGGCTGCAAGGAGACATTGATAGGATGCAGAGCTGGGCCGGAAAGTGGCAGATGGAGTTTAACCCTGATAAGTGCAAGGTGATTCATTTGGGTAGGACAAACTTGAATGCGGATTACAGGGTCAATGGCAGGGTTCCGAGAAATGTGGAGGAACAGAGAGATTTTGGGGTTCATATCCACAGATCTCTGAAGGTTGCTAGTCAAGTGGATAGAGCTGTGAAGAAGGCTTATAGTGTGTTAGCGTTTATTAACAGGGGGTTTGAGTTTAAGAGCTGTGGGATTATGCTGCAACTGTACAGGACCTTGGTGAGACCACATTTAGAATATTGTGTTCAGTTCTGGTCACCTCACTATAAGAAGGATGTGGAAGCATTGGAGAGAGTGCAGAGGAGATTTACCAGGATGCTGCCTGGTTTGGACAGGAGGTCTTATGAGGAAGGGCTGAGGGAGCTGGGGCTTTTCTCTTTAGAGCAGAGGAGGATGAGAGGCGATTTAATAGAGGTTTATAAGATGATGAGGGGGATAGAGTGAACGCTCAGAGACTATTTCCTCAAGTGGATGTAAATGTTACTAGTGGGCATAACTATAAGGTTCATGGTGGGAGATATAGGAGGATGTCCGAGGTAGATTCTTCACCCAGAGAGTGGTTGGGGTGTGGAATGCACTGCCTGCTGTGATGGTGGAGTCAGACACTTTAGGAACTTTAAAGCGGTTATTGGATAGGCACATGGAGCACTCCGGAATGATAGGGAGTGGGATAGCTTGATCTTGGTTTTGGACAAAGCTCAGCACAACATTGAGGGCCGAGGGGCCTGTACTGTGCTGTACTAATCTAAGTTCTATGCACAGCACAGGATCAGGCCCTTAGGTCCTCCAAGCCTGCACCTATCATGCTGCCTGACTTAACTAAAACCCTCTTACCCTTCTAGGAACCATGTCCCTCTATTCCCATCTTATTCATGTGTTTGTGAAGATGCCCCTTAAAAGTTACTACCGTATCCGCTTTCCCTACCTCCTCCGGTAACGAGTTCCAGGCACCCACCATCATTCTCTATGTAAAAAAATCTGCCTCACACATTTCCTTTAAACCTTGCCCCTCACACCTAAAGCTGTGCCTCCTAGTAATTGATTCTTCCACCTTAGGAAAAGGCTTCAGACTATCCACTCTGTCTATGCTCTCAATCTTGTAGACTTCTGTCCAATCTTTGCATGGCTTCCATAAAAGCTTCCCTTGTCCTTTTGCTCAGCATGGTCTATTCAGGGATCCTTCCAGCAGAGCGTGGTGGAGATCCTCCCCCTCTGTGGTTCTACTGTTTGATTTTGGTTTGCTTCCTGCCATTTTGCCAGCCGGCTTACCCATTTCCTCCAGCCTGGAGCACTATTTCTTTATCCATGTATGAAGCTGTCTCAATGTTCAATCTAACAGGCTTCTTACATGGATTGCTATTCACCTCACTTTACCCTCAACTGGGTGAACAGAAGCAGCAAAGGGTTCCCAGCCAAGGTGCAAGTTGCAATTCATCTCTCTCACTTTAATTCATTCTTGGTTGGATGAAAAAAAAGTGTACCCAGGTTGATTTGGCAGTTACAGTGTTTGATGACACAGGAGTTTTTCCCTGGGCTGCCTTTCACTTTGAATCACCTGACTGAGTGAAAAAACTGCAAGATAGTCCAAGGCTAAACTACAAATCCCAGCAAACCCTTATTGGGCTCTTGCTGCACAAACAAGGCAATCCAAAAGTCAAAATAGCAGCTTGCAATTTGCAGCACAATCTTGGTGGCTCCTGCTTCCCACTTGAATTCACCCTTTCTTGGGTGAAAAAAAAGAACAGAATTTGCAGACTGAGCTGAAATTCACAGCCCCTCCCCTGCTGAGCACACACCTTAAATCCCAACCACCAGGAAGGAATCTAAAAATATCCCTTTCCAGCTAGACTTTTGAAGTTCTCTCTTTGCAACTGCACTCCAGGTATGTTTAAAGCTTACGTTAACCTCTCTCCAGACCTCGGCAAACAGCTGGATTTCAAGAAGGATCTTGCCACCTGTGGATCATGCTTCTTCTCACACCAGCACCATCTTTCATCCCCTCAAAATCCCATTTTTAACCTGAACTGAGCAACTAACCCCACGTTCTACCCATTACAAAGCTCATCAATTTCAGTTCCATAATATCACCCGTCTTCACCCTGCCTCAGTCAATTTACTGTTCAAATCTTCATATGTCTGTGTCATGGAACAGACTCTTAAACTAACCTTGATCTGTATCCTTTCCTTTCTAAACTGTAGCTCATCAAAATTTCTGCTGCCCATTTCCTATCCTGTACCAATTCTCACTCCATCCTCTATCCTTGGTTAATCCAGTGATTTCCAGTTCACAAATCACAATGTGTTTGGTCCGCTGTAATCCTACAATTACTAAGAAACTCACCATCTCTTGGATTGTGGCCTCTTGCAAGACTCTCTCCTCTGTCCCTCCACTAGAGCTCATGACATTTTTCGTTACTTATTTGTGGGATGTGGGTGGTAAACTAGTATTTATTGCCCTTCTTCAGAGTCAACCACATTACTGTGTTCTTTGTACATATGACTCCAGAGCCAAAGAAAAATACAGCACAGGAACAGGCCCTTCAGCCCAAGGCTACACTGAACATGCTGCCCGAATTAACTTGTAGGCCAGCCCAGATAAGGATAGCAGATATCCTTCCTTAAAAGGACATTAGTGAATCAGATGAATTTTTCCAACAGTCAGTGGTTTCATGGTCATCAGTAGATTCTTAATTTCAGATTTAAAAAAAAATTGAATTCAAATTCCACCATCTGCCTTGGCAGGGTTCAAACCCAGGTCCCCTGGGGCATTAGCTGAGTTTCTGGATTAATAGTCTCGCGATAATACCACTGGGCCATTGCCTCCCCTGCAGCCACATCACATGGAAAAACATCTCCACTCTCCCATTCTTGAACCTACACACCAACACCCCCCACAGCCAACATGTAGGTCCCTCTCCCCATATCTTCTCTGGCTTGCTTCCATTGGTGTTTAGTTATATAATTGTGAAGCATCTTTGGAATTATTTTAAAAGATGCTAAAGGTAGATAATGAGGCACCACAATTTGCATGACCGATTTATTTATTGAAATTTATCAAGCATAGGATAAATCTGATACCATTTGCCGAACAGAACAAATCCAGGAAGATTATCACAACTTTTTTGAACTCCAATGGTTCCACTTGATCACGACAGTGAACGAACCAATATTTTTATGGCTTTATTCATCTCATCCAGAAGATAAAACTCTCTCCCATCCACCCCTATAATGATTGGTAGGATTTTGGCAGTGATTGACATTGGGTCTTATTACTATGGGAATGGTCGAATTTGTTTGGCTATTGCAATATCCGTCTCCTGTGCTTTTGTGATTGTACTCAGTGTCCTTGAAATAAAGCAAGGAAAGAGGTAGGGAGCTTAACATTATCCAGAATTGCAGAATGAGCCACATTCTGAGCAGTTACTAGGTCAAAGTTAAAAGAGTTGATAAAATGAAATACAGAATTGGTGACAAGGAACCCTTTCATCCAACAAGGGACTGCAGCTTGCACCAGCGTTGTGCCCACGTCAAGTTCACTCAGGTAAGACTATTCCCTGTGGTGAGTGTTAATGAGTGCTCAACTTCACAAGTTTAAAAAAAAGGGGCAGCATTCAGCATTGAGTCACATTTTAAAAGATGAGGCTTTTGAAGAGATGTCAGCCTGTCTTAGCAGCCAATTCATTTACCTTGGAAGTTAGTCATAGGTCGGAGATGCCTTCTTTCTGAAGACATTAAATGGAGGCTCCTTTCCTGCCCCCTCAAGAGGGCATTAAAGCTTTTAGATAAAAATTAGGGAAGTTTGGCAACTGCCAGTGTTTATTCCCCCAACCAAAACCATTTATCTCAATGTTATTTATGGGAGCTTGCTGGGTGCAAATTGGCAAAGTTTCCTACAATACAACAGCCGATGACATACTTGAAGTATATCGTGGTTTGGAATACGCTAAACAAATGCTGATCTGCCGTTTGCCCTCCAGAAAGAGAATTATGAAGCTCATTAAAAAATTCGAAGGGCTGATTTACAAAAATCTCATGAGTGTGTGTTTATTACCATAATAAAGTTTACAGACAAGCATATTGTTAAAACAATTCACGATTAAGCGTGCACAGGGAAGCATTACCAGAATGTTCTACTCATTATTGCCTTTTGCAACAAATAAAATAGTCTTCAGATTTTAAGTCATCATACATTTTGTACAATATTCAGCAGTACACAAAAAGGGGGAAAAAGAAATTAATTTTTCAGTCACGTTGATGTACTCATGTTTAACAACTCATCAGGCAAGTTACCCCTGTTGGCATGGAGACCCCATTAATAATTACTATGTTAATATAAGATTCTGGATTGACCCACCACACACCCAGACTCAGAACTGGGAGGGTGGACTTAGCAGGTACATTCTAGAATCTCATTATTCACTATGTGACACTACCATCTATATTTCAATTAAAATTGTCACTTTAATGAGCTTCATTTGACAAGTGGTTATTTTGTCAAGAGCTAGATGATCACGTTTTGAGTTGGTGGGTCACCGTTAGTGCCTTTTATTACATTTAAAACATTGTTCGAATCACACCAAGGAATGGAAGGAGAATTACAGGTCAGACTTCAGACTGACCAGTTCAAACGCAAGGAACACAAAAAAATGCACGTGTTACAAAAGCAGGTAATATTATAGACTGCAGCATCCAGACCTTCTCAAAACTTTCCTATATTTTATCCCTTCCCTTCAAAAAAAAAATTTGCAAGTGTTTAAAAACCCAGTGTTTTACAAAAGAAAAGTGGGCCTAAAGTATTGTCCCCAAATTTCCCCATTATCTGGTTGCCAGTGCATTCTTCCATTAGAAGAAACTCAAAACAAGAGTGGGAAAAAAAATGCAGAGGTGAACATATTTGGCAAAGTTTCAAAAATAATTTTGGCAAATGTCAAGAATTAAATTGAGAAAGGGAGACACATTTTAAAAAAGAAGTTTTCCGGAATATGGACAGTCTGTAATTTCCAGTATTTTGAAAACTGTTGGGAGCGAGACTATCAAAAAAAAACTGTAGCAATTATGGGACACTGCAGATTTTCAATTTGTAATATGTTCAATTGCTTATTATTGTTATCTTCAAATGGGCCATTACTGATCAAGTTGGTCTAACTCCTGGCTGCCTGCCACACTGCCAAACAACTGCACAAAATCAAGGGGGCACTTGTTCTCAAGAAGGGCCTTTGACAATTGAGGGGGCAACCAGCTTGCAACACATCAGTACAGCTCACAAATTATTAAGCTCCAGTAGAGTTTGATCGAGCATCTGGTGCATGCTGAGGTTTTCTTCTTTGGCTTGTGCCAGTTTCTCTGTTACAAGATTAAAAGACGTAAATAAATACAACATAAAGAAAGCTTGTTTCACATTCAAGGCATGCACATTACAGTCCTGCTAACCAGGTTAAGCCACCTGCTCGTATGCATTGTGTAGATACAACTTGGAATCAATTATTTCCTTGTTAAATGAAGATAATCCTAAACCACAAACTGTATGGGACAACTTTTTTTAACCATAGAACCATAGAACCCTACAGTGCAGAAACAGGCCCTTCGGCCCATCGCGTCTGCACCGAACACAATCCCACCCAGACCCCATCCTCACATCCCTGCTAATCCCTCTAACCTACACATCCCAGGATACCAAGGGGCAATTTTAGCATAGCCAATGAACCTAACCCGCACATCTTTGAACTGTGGGAGGAAACCGGAGCACCCGGAGAAAACCCACACAGACACGAGGAGAACGTGCAAACTCCACACAGGCAGTGACCTGAGCCGGGAATCGAACCCAGGACCCTGGAGCTGTGAAGCAGCAGTGCTAACCACTGTGCTACCGTGCCGCTCTTTTGGGACAACTTGAGATTGTGGATTAGATTGTATAAATACAAATAATTTGAAAGCTAATAGTAACCTACAAAGTGACTTGGAATAGGGAATATGGTGCGAAGATGCAAGGAAATTGCATTTACAAATGCACACTACGCACAGCTGGTTCGACCATTACACATCTAATATTGCAAGCGTATCTGGTAACTAGTCAAAACTTGTATACAGTACAACAATGGCTTATAGCATTTGCGCTAAAACAGTTTCTCCTGTAGACTAGTTTACTTACCAGAAAATCTAAAATTGAGAGTTTGAATGAATCAGCAAACTGACCAAGTTACATTACACTAACGGTTAGGAAATTAATCTCAGTTGACAGGCAATCCAAAACTAGTCAAAGGAGAAGATAAAGCAAATCAGCAGATTAAAAGGTTAGAAACCAGGCTAGATACCACCCCTCAAAAATCAGGCACTCAGGTCATTCAATGCCAGCTTAAGCTCATTAGCAAGAAGACGGTTTTGCTCTAGTTGATGATACAGGCGATCTTCAGGATCCACAGTCAGGTTAGAAGGAAACAAAAGCAGAAGAGTTTGAGGTTAGGCAAGAGAGCAGAGATAGAAAACTAGCAAAGCTCAATGTCAAAACTAAATCCAAGCAATTCTCCTTTACACACAAATCCAACCCGTGCAGTGTTGAGAAATTATATCCTTTATTACACATGCCCTAACACAAACTACAATGCATTAAACATCTACAAAATTCCAGAGACCCAAACGCACTTTGGGCTTTGTTGCATGTTAAAGTTCAACACATGATCAAACCTTTATCTGTTGGACAATAGTTCCAAGAGTTGAAGATTCAAGTACCTCCAACCTTGCAAAAAGAAACCTTCTCTAGACCTTGCTTATGGAACAATAACTGAAGTCAGCACTTTCATGACCGTACAAAATAATACCACAGTGGAATTGTGTCATTTGGTCTGTATATCACAATCTAAAGAACAAAGAGGATAGGTTTAGATTTGATATATTAAAGAGATTTACATACTTGCATTCATTATGCCACTCACTTAGGTGGTGTTAATGACCCATCTTTAGTAGCCCTTTAAGTTAACCATATAGATTGGGATTTAAGAAGTCACAAGTACAGAAAGTAAACAAAAAAAAACTAGTGAAAGGAAAGCCTTAAACATAGGCAGACCGAGAACACAATGGGGTAGAAGTCAAGCTTCAGCCAGACAAGACTACACCTGAGCAGGAAAAATGAGTGACATGGCAGCAATGGTTTGCCAAAAAGATATCTGGACTTCAGGGATTAAAGAGTGTCACGCACAAGACAGTGTCAGCTAGACTACTTTACGTCATTTAATTTGTGCTTTTCAGAATAGATATTGTGAAAGTTTCATCATTGCTTAGTGATGGCAACATGGATATTTCTGAAAAAGCTGCAAACTCTGATGAAAGCAGTATGTCTGTAACTAAACAGGGGAGGGAGAGGCAGAGGCAGAGGTCGTGGACAGGGCTGAGATCATGGGTAGCAGGAGAAGAGGATCTAGAAGAGGGGAGGCAATGGCCTAGTGGTATTATCGCTAGACTAGGACCTGGATTTGAATCCCACCATGGTAGATGATGGAATTTGAATCCAATATAAAAAAAATTTGAAATTAAAAATCTACTGATGACAATAAACCATTGCCAATTGTTGGAAAACCCATCTGGCTCACTAATGTCTATTAAGGAAGGAATTCTGGTATTCTGGTTTGATTAGCAAGTTTGCAGATGACATAAAGGTTGGTGGATTTGCAGATAATGATGAGGACCATTAGTGGATACAGCAGCATATAGATCGGTTGGAGACTTGGGCGGAGCAATGGCAAATGGAGTTTAATTTGGACAAATGTGAAATATTGCATTTTGGATGGTCTAATACAGAGAGGAAGTATACAGCAAATGGCAGAACCCTTAAGAGTATTGATAGGCAGATGGATTTGGGTGTACAGGTACGCAGGTCACAAAGTGGCAACACTGGTGGAGAAGGTAGTCAAGAAAGCATATGACACACTTGCCTTCATCAGCCAGGGCACTGAGTTTAAAAATTGGCAAATCATGTTGCAGCTTTATAGAACCTTAGGCTGCACTTGGAATATAGTGTTCAATTCTGGTCACCACACTATCAGAAGGATGTGGAGGCTTTGGAAAGGGTACAGAAAAGATTTACCAGGATGTTGCCTGGTATGGAAAGTATTAGTTATGAGGAGAGATTAGAGAAACTTGGTTTGTTCTCACTGAAATGACAGAGGTTACAGGGCGACCTGATAGAAGTCTACAAGATTAAGGGACATGGACAGAGTAGATAGTCAGAAGCTTTTTCCCCCAGGGTGGAAGAGTCAATTACTAGGGGGCACAGGTTTAAGGTGCAACGGGCAAGGTTTAAAGGTGATGAACGAGGGGATGATGGGTGCCTGGAACTTGCTGCTGGGAGTAGGTTGTGGAAGCAGATACGACAAGAGGAGTCTTGACAAATACATGAATAGGATGGGAATCGCGGCCCCCAGAAGGGTAGTGGGGGGGAGGGGGGGCTTGGAGGATTGAAGGGCCTGTTCTTGTGCTGTAAATTTTCTTTATTCTTTGAAATCTGCTGTCCTTACCTGGTCTGGCCCACATGTGACTCTAGAGCCACAACAATGTGGCTGACTCTCAACTATCTTCTGAGCAAGGGCAGTGGGGGATGGGTCATAAACACTGGCCAGACAGCAATGCCCATGTCCCACAAATAAATAAAAAGGAGTAAGGGCAACAGAAGAGAAACTAGCAAAGAATTAAAGATGTCCAGTAGGACAAAGCTCTGGTAGTTCCTCCTGTGAAGAATATGATAATCTTGGATGCCTTTAAAATTATCTATCGAGCACCCAGCACAGATCTGGCATCAAAATCCTTCTGAGGCTTTAAGAAATGATGATTCGGTTTAGGAAAAAAATGTCTTTTAAAAAAAAAGGATGGCACAGTGGTTGGCACTGCTGCCTCCTAACACCAGGGACCTGGGTTTGATTCCAGCTTTGAGGGGCTGTGTGGAGTTTGCACGATACCCAGCGTCTGTTCCTCCAGGTACCTGGTTCCCGCCCACAGTTCAAAGTCATGCGAGTTAGATGGATTGGCAAGACTAAATTGCTCTTTAGGTGTCCCCAAGATGTGCAGGTTAGGAGGATTAGTGGGGTAAATATATGGGCTTACAGGGACACAGCCTTGATGGGATGCTCTACTGGATGGGCCAGCATTTGTTGCCAAAATTATGGTTCCCAGGAATTTCGATGGTTAAGGGACAAATTAATCCAAGTTCTCAATATGCTCGGATAAACATGTTGGAGTGTAAAATACTATTCTCACTGGTTTGAGAGATTAGAACCAGGGGCAGAGTCCTTTGACTGAAATTAAGAGAATTCTACACACAAAGTTGGACCACAAATGGCAATTGATGCTCAAATGTAGTTTTTAAAACCAAGGTTTCTAGGTATACAGTTAGATTGCAGATCTGAGAACAAATTGGACAGGTTAAATGCCCTATGAAATAAGTAGGAAAAAGTAAGCAGTTTCTGACAATTTGGCAACTTTCAATGTTGCAATTTTGTTATCCCAGTAAAAGACGTAATACATAAGTTGAGTGTGCATGTCAATTAACATTCAATCTCTACAGAGTTATCTTCATAGCACTTCATAGCAAGTGTTCCTGTTTAACAATGTTTAACTATGTGTTTCTGTTCCTGTTCCTGTTAAACAGTGTTCCTGTTTAACTATGGTCAAGTTATCTTCACATGTGAATTGGATCCAATTTGGATAGCAAGAGCGCAATAATGGTTGATCAATGGTTGGTTACGTGGCGAAAAACTGCAGCAGGCGACGGTGCAGGGGGACCTCGGGGTCCTTGTGCATGAGTCGCAAAAACCCAGCTTGCAGGTGCAACAGGTGGTCAGGAAGGTGAATGGGATGCTGGCCTTCATAGCGAGGGGGATTGAATATAAAAGTAGGGAGGTCTTGCTGCGGCTGTATAGGGCATTGGTGAGGCCGCAGCTGGAGTACTGTGTGCAGTTTTGGGCGCCGTACTTACGCAAGGATATTTTGGCCTTGGAGGGAGTGCAGAGGAGGTTTACTAGGCTGATGCTGGAGTTAAGGGGGTTGAGCTATGAGGAGGGGCTGAATAAACTAGGCTTGTACTCGTTAGAGTTTAGAAGAATGAGGGGAGATCTCATTGAGACGTATAAGATGATGAGTGGGATAGATAGGATAGAGGTGGAGAGACTCTTCCCGCTCAGAAAGGTCAGTAGGACTAGGGGGCACAGCCTCAAGATAAAGGGGGGGGGGCGGTTTAGAACAGAGTTGAGGAGGAACTTCTTCACTCAAAGGGTGGTGAATCTCTGGAATTCTCTGCCCGTTGAAGTGGTGGAGGCTGCCTCGCTAAATATTTTTAAGACGCGGGTTGATGGGTTTTTGATAAGAGAGAGGGGATTAAGGGTTATGGGGAGAGGGCGGGAATGTGGAACTGAGCCACGACAGATCAGCCATGATCTTATTGAATGGCGGGGCAGGCTCGAAGGGCCAGATGGCCTACTCCTGCTCCTATTTCTTATGTTCTTATGTTTATGTTCTTAATCAGGTCTAAAAAGGAAGTGAATTAATGAGAAACTCAAGCTTTAAGAGTCTAAATAAATTGCAATTTAAAAAGGAGACAATGTTTGAGGCAGAGAATAATACATCTTTTAAACAGAGGAAGTGTGGAAGTATAGAGGAAGAGCAAGGCAGAGGGATTTGTTTTGGGTTGCTCCCAAGTTAGCAGATAGAACATAGAACATTACAACGCAGAACAGGCCCTTCGGCCCACGAGTTGTGCCAATCACATCAACAGCTATCTATAACCCCCAATCCCATTAAACCCCATATACTCATCCAGAAGTCTTTTAAAAGACCCCAGCGAGTTCGCCTCCACCACCGATGACGGCAGCCGATTCCATTCACTCACCACCCTCTGAGTGAAAAACTTACCCCTAACATCACTTCTGTACTTTGCTCCTCGCACCTTAAACCTGTGTCCTCTCGTAGCGACCATTTCAACCCGGGGAAATAGCCTCTGAGAGTCCACCCTATCTATTCCTCTCAACATTTTATAAACCTCTATCAGGTCGCCTCTCAACCTTCGCCTCTCTAGGGAAAAGAGACCCAGCTCCCTCAACCTAACTTCATAAGGCATGCCTCCCAGTCCAGGCAACATCCTTGTAAATTTCCTCTGTACCCTTTCAATAGCTTCTACGTCTTTCCTATAGTGAGGCGACCAGAACTGCGCACAGTACTCCAAATGAGGCCTGACAAGGGTCTTATAAAATTGCAGCATTACCTCCCGACTCCTAAACTCAATCCCTCGATTTATGAAGGCCAGTACACCATACGCCTTCTTGACCACCTCTTCCACCTGCGAAGCCGATTTAAGAGTCCTGTGGACCCGGACCCCAAGATCCTTCTGCTCCTCAACACTACCAAGACTCCTGCCCTTGATAGTGTACTCGTTCATCCCATTGGTTCTGCCAAAATGGACGACTATGCATTTATCCGCGTTGAAGTCCATCTGCCACTTCTCCGCCCAGTCCTGCATCCTATTTATGTCCTGCTGCAACTTTTGCCATCCCTCCAGACCATCCACAACACCACCTACCTTCGTGTCATCAGCGAACTTACTTACCCATCCTTCCACTTCCTCATCCAGGTCATTTATGAAAATGACAAACAGCAAGGGTCCTAGAACAGATCCCTGGGGCACTCCACTGGTGACTGACCTCCATTCAGAAAAAGACCCATCCACAACCACTCTCTGCCTTCTGCAGGCAAGCCAGTTCTGGATCCACAAGGCCAAAGGCCCTTGGATCCCATGCCCTCTCACCTTCTCAAGAAGTCTTGCATGGGAGACCTTATCAAATGCCTTGCTGAAGTCCATGTACACCGCGTCCACGGCACTTCCTTCGTCAATGTATTCAGTCACATTATCGAAGAACTCAACTAGGCTCATAAGGCACGACCTGCCCTTGACAAATCCATGCTGACTATTCCTGATCATGTCAAACCTCTTCAAATGGTCGTAAATCTTGTCCCTCAGAAGCCTTTCCATCAGCTTACCAACCACTGAGGTCAGACTCACCGGTCGATAATTTCCTGGGCTATCTCTGTTCCCTTTCTTGAAAATAGGGACTACATCTGCAATCCTCCAATCTTCCGGAACCTCTCCCGTCTCCATTGATGACACAAAGATCATCGCCAGGGGCTCTGCAATCACTTCCCTCACCTCCCACAGTATCCTGGGGTACATCCCATCTATCTTGATAGAATTCAAAAGTTCTAACACATCCTCCACCTTAATATCCACAAACTCAATCTTTTCCATCTGCTGCAAATCCGTAGCAAAATCTCCCAGATCAGCTTCCACCATGAATACTGAGGCAAAGTACTCATTAAGCACCTCTGCCATTTCTTCTGGTTCCACACAGACCTTACCCCCTTCACCTTTTATAGGTCCTATCCCTTCTCTTCTCATCCTTTTACTTTTCACATATTTATAAAAGGCCTTGGGATTCTCCTTAATCTTACCCGCCAAGGTCTTCTCATGACCCCTTCTGACTCTCCTAATTTCCCTTTTAAGCTCCTTTCTACAGTCTTTCTACAGATGAATAGTCTCCTATGTTGGAATTCAGTTTAACTGAATGCCATGCATTCAGTTAAAATACAGAGAGATAACTACAAAAGCTGAGATATTACAATAAATTTTATGCTGAAAGTGATACTCAGAAAGATCTGGCAAACAATAAGAACATAAGAACATAAGAAATAGGAGGAGTAGGCCATCTGGCCCTTCGAGCCTGCCCCGCCATTCAATAAGATCATGGCTGATCTGTCGTGATTCAGCTCCACCTTCCCGCTCTCTCCCCATAACCCTTAATCCCTTCTCTTATCAAAAACCCATCAACCCGCTTCTTAAAAATATTTAGCGAGGCAGCCTCCAGCACTTCAACGGGCAGAGAATTCCAGAGATTCACCACCCTTTGAGTGAAGAAGTTCCTCCTCAACTCTGTTCTAAACGGCCTCCCCTTTATCTTGAGGCTGTGCCCCCTAGTCCTACTGTCTTTTTTGAGCGGGAAGAGTCTCTCCACCTCTATCCTATCCATCCCATTCATCATCTTATACGTCTCAATGAGATCGCCCCTCATTCTTCTAAACTCTAACGAGTACAAGCCTAGTTTATTCAGCCTCTCCTCATAGCTCAATCCCCTCAATTCCGGTATCAGCCTAGTAAACCTCCTCTGCACTCCCTCCAGGGCCAAAATATCGTTGCGCAGGTGCGGCGCCCAAAACTGCACACAGTACTCCAGCTGCGGCCTCACCAATGCCCTATACAGCTGCAGCAAGACCTCCCTACTTTTATATTCAATCCCCCTCGCTATGAAGGCCAGCATCCCATTCGCCTTCCTGACCACCTGCTGCACCTGCAAGCTGGGTTTTTGCGACTCATGCACAAGGACCCCGAGGTCCCTCTGCACCGTCGCCTGCTGCAGTTTTTCGCCCCATAAGTAATAGTCCTTCCTACCATTCCTCCTACCAAAGTGGACCACCTCACACTTGCCAACATTAAATTCCATTTGCCATTTCCTGGCCCATTCGCCCAGCCTATCTAGATCCTTCTGCAGACTCTCCACACCCTCCTCACAATTTGCCTTTCCCCCAATCTTGGTGTCATCAGCAAATTTCGACACCCTGCACTCGGTTCCCTCCTCCAGATCATCTATATAAATGGTAAATAGCTGAGGCCCCAGCACCGACCCCTGGGGCACCCCACTAGTCACCAACCGCCAATCCGAATAGCATCCATTGACCCCCACTCCTATTTGACAACCAATCCTCTATCCACGCTAACACCCTACCCCCAACTCCATGTCCCCTGACCTTCTGCAATAACCTCTTGTGAGGTACCTTGTCAAATGCCTTCTGAAAATCCAGAAAGACCACATCCACCGGCTCTCCTCTATCCACTGCCCTAGACACATCCTCATAGAACTCCAGTAAATTTGTCAGACACAACTTCCCTTTAATGAAACCGTGTTGCGTCTGCTCTATCAAGCAATTCCCCTCAAGATGCCTCGCTATTTCCTCCTTAATGACGGATTCTAACATTTTACCTACCACAGACGTTAAACTAAGAGGTAGAAATACTGGGACTTTTCCAAACACAGGCACAATACGGTGGCACGGTGGTTAGCACTGTTCCCTTGCTGTGTCAGAGACCCGGATTTCCAACCTTGGGTATCTGTCTGAGTTTGCACATTCTCCCCATGTCTGTGTGGGTTTTCTCAGTGCTAAAATGTGCAGGTTAGGTGGATTGGGCATGATAAATTGTCCCAAAATGTGTAAATTGGAGGGGGGTGGGGATTAGCATAAATGTGAGATTATGGAGATAGGGCAGGGGGAGATGTGCCTGATTGAGATTTGGTACAGACTTGGTGGGCCGAATGGCCTCCTTCTGCACGATAGGGATTTTTCTATGACAGCACATCAGGATATGCATTATCCAAAGCACTAGGACAGATAGATGGAGTAGCCTTTTACTATTTGTCTGTTTAAATTAATTGGGCTGTGCCTAACAGACCCAACTTATTCACAACAAATTTGAAGATTTGAAGTGAATAGTGTACAAGTTTGTTGAGTTAAAAAAGCATCGTTAATGAAGTTCATTTATTTCCATGCAAAAAAGATATGCCAGGGACAAATCAGCAAATTAGCTATGAATATTAGCCTTGAATTGAGAGAGAGTACCTCAGCCACAAGGTGAGAGGTTTAGGAGAATAGCAGCTGCAATTGTGCCTCCCCATCTCTGACCTGAGCTCATTTCCTCCCCAGTAAGGTGGGGCTATGGAATTTCAATGATTTATTCAATCCCATTTGTTCCCTTCCCAGCTTTAACTGAATGAGATATGAAGCAAAAAAGTCAATGATTCACAGCAAAACTTTTCCGATAGTCAAACCAGTCAACTAGTGAAGGTCATCTGGCACTTTTCAAACCACACTGACTCGGAGACATCAGCATGTCTGGGCCCTGGACTAACTAGTGCACAGAATGAAAATCAACACAAAAAGTTCCAACAGATATTCCAAAAAAAACTCTCAAAGTCAATATCAGTAATAAAAGACTTAATGTTGGATTTCCTTCATCTGATCAGTGATGTAAGTGGAGAATTCAAATATGTATTTATTTCCTCCCTCAATAGATACCAACTCTTCCACAATGAGTTTCAATAACTTAAATAGATAGCATATGCATTTTTAATTATTAACCAGTTCAGTAGGCTATCTGAAACTTGGGCGTTTTAGCAGATTACTTTTGAATTATGCAACATAAATTCCTTGGAACTTTAAAAAAAAGACAATCGCCTTTCATAACATTAATCAGTGAACTCATTGCAACAAGCAAGCAGTCAATGAGCTGGTGTGTGAAAGGAGTTCTATATAGAGTGACACTATACCATACACCATCATTAGAGAGAAACTGGGACACAGGAGGGGAAATGAATCATTTTTGAAGGAAACCATAAATAACAAATGGCCACATATGCACAGTCACACACAGGTCCAAGACATTAAACAGGGCCAGAGGACATTATTTACTCTTTAGTTTAAAGCTGACATTTGGAGGCCCTTGCAGCCACACCAGCAGTGGAAACCCTGCAAAGGCATTGTAAAAACCCATCTAATATCCTTTAGGGAAGGAGATCTGCTGTCCTTTCCTGGTCTGGCCTACATAGAACATAGAACATAGAACATAACAGCGCAGAACAGGCCCTTCGGCCCACGATGTTGCGCCGACCAGTTACAAAACAATGACCCACTAGCCTAAACCAATCCCTTTTCGTCCTTAAACCTATCCACAGATCTCTTAAACGCCCCCAAACTAGGCGCATTTACAACTGCAGCTGGCAGGGCATTCCAGTCCCTCACCACCCTCTGGGTAAAGAACCTACCCCTGACATCTGTCCTATAACTACCCCCCCTTAATTTAAAATTGTGCCCCCTCGTGCTAGCTTTCTCCATCCTAGGAAAAAGGCTATCACTATCTACCCTGTCTAAACCTCTAATCATCTTATATGTTTCAATGAGATCCCCTCTTAGCCGCCTTCTTTCCAACGAAAACAACCCCAAATCTCTCAGTCTCTCCTCATAGGATCTCCCCTCCATACCAGGCAACATCCTGGTAAACCTCCTCTGCACCCTCTCCAAAGCCTCTACATCCTTCCTGTAATGCGGGGACCAGAACTGCACACAAAACTCCAAGTGTGGCCGCACCAGAGTTGTGTACAGTTGCATCATGACGCTGCGACTCCTAAATTCAATCCCCCTACCAATAAACGCCAAGACTCTGTATGCCTTCTTAACAACCTTATCTACTTGATTCCCAACTTTCAGGGATCTATGTACACATACACCTAGATCCCTCTGCTCCTCCACACTATTCAAAGTCCTCCCGTTAGCCCTATACTCAACACATCTGTTATTCCTACCGAAATGAATTACCTCACACTTCTCCACATTAAACTCCATCCGCCACCTCTCAGCCCAGCTCTGCAACCTTTCTAAGTCATCCTGCAAACTATGACACCCTTCCTCACAATCTACCACACCTCCGACTTTGGTGTCATCAGCAAACTTACTAATCCACCCAACTATACCCTCATCCAGATCATTAATAAAAATTACAAACAGTGGCCCCAAAACAGATCCCTGAGGCACACCACTTGTAACCGAATTCCATGACGAATATTTCCCATCAACCACCACTCTCTGTCTCCGATCTGCTAGCCAATTCCTGATCCAATTACCTAGATCACCCCCAATCCCATACATCTGCATTTTCTGCAGAAGCCTACCATGGTGAACCTTATCAAACGCCTTGCTAAAATCCATATACACCACATCAACTGCCTTACCCCTATCCACCTCTTTGGTCACTTTCTCAAAGAACTCGATAAGGTTAGTAAGGCATGACCTACCCGCTACAAAACCATGCTGACTGTCTCTAATCAACTCATTACTTTCCAAATAACTATAAATCCTGTCTCTAATAATCCTTTCCAAAACCTTACCCACCACAGAAGTAAGACTCACCGGTCTATAATTCCCAGGGAAGTCCCTTCTCCCCTTCTTAAACAATGGGACAACATTTGCTGTCCTCCAATCTTCTGGTACTATACCAGAGACCAACGACGACCTGAAGATCAGAGCCAGAGGCTCCGCAATCACCCCTCTTGCCTCCCAAAGAATCCTAGGGTAAATCCCATCTGGACCAGGGGACTTATCTATTTTCAATCCCTCTAAAATATCCAGCACATCCCCCGTATCAACTGCAATACTATCTATTTCACACCCCTGCACCCCAGTGTCCTCCTCAGCTACTTCCTGTCCCCTTGCGTGAACACCGAAGAGAAATATTGGTTCAACGCCTCTCCTATCTCCTCCGGTTCCACACACAACTTCCCTCTACTGTCTGTAACTGGCCCTAATCTTGTCCTAACCAACCTTCTGTTCTTGACATACCTGTAAAACGCCTTAGGGTTCTCCTTAATCCTATCAGCCAAAATCATCTCATGTCCTCTTTTAGCCCTTCTTAACTCCCTCTTCAACTCCCTCCTAGCCAATCTAAAACTTTCTAATGCACTACCTGAGCCCTCAAGCCTCATCCGAACATAAGCCTCCTTTTTCTTCCTAACCAACGAATCAACTTTTTTGGTGCACCACGGTTCCCTGGGCCTACCAAATCCTCCTTGCCTGACAAGGATATACTTATCACAGACCCGCAATAGCTGCTCCTTGAAAAATCTCCACATCTCGGATGTTCCCAGTCCCTGTAATCTCCCATTCCAACCAATGCTTCCTAATTCTCTCCTAATAGCCTCATAATTACCCTTCCCCCAGCTGAAACTCCAGAGTGACTCCAGAGCCACAATGTGGTTGGGCCTTCCAAAATGGCTCTACCAAGCCAGTTAAAGGGCAATTAGGCAACAAATGTTGGCTTTGCCAGTGACATTGCATAAAAGAATAAAGACAATTTGATGGAATGAATGGGAAAACAACTGCAGATGACGCTGAATGTGGAGAAATGTCAAGTCATTCATTTGGGAAGAAACTGATGGAAAGACAACACAAAATGACGGGCACAATTCCAAAGCAGTGCAGGAACAGAGAGACCTGGATCTATATTTGCACAAATTATTGAAGGCCAAGTTGAGGGTTGTTAATAACCATCTAACCTGTAATTGAGGCAGATGGTATAGATGCAGAGAATGTGCAGGCTTACAGGCAAAAGATGGCAAAATGGTATCAGGTGAATTGCTCAGTGAACCAGTGCAGACAATGATCAAAATAGACTCCTTCTGCACTGTAATGATTCTATGATTTATTTCTTTCCTTCATGAATGATTCTTAACATCTGAAAGCAGTTCCTGCATCCCTAATCATGAACAAATTGCTATCTGAAACAATAGTGTAAGCATTCATTTGGTGCAGATGAAGAGTGGGAGAGAAGCGTGCAAGGGCGAGAGAACAATAGTGGATGCAAAGGAATCTATCATTTCTCCATTTACTCTGGATGACTGCTGACACACAAGGGGAATAAGGCCTGTTCAGATAGATGGAAAATAGCAACTTTCAAAGTTGTGTAAGTAATGGTGACTAGGAAAATCATCACTGTTGTAAAACCTGTTTTGGTTAATTAATGTCCTTCAGGGAAGGAAATGTGCCATCCTTACTTGGTCTGGCCTACATGCAACTCAAGATCCACAATACGGTTGACTCTTAACTACCCTCTGAAGTGGCCTAGCAGTCTATACAGTTGAGGGGCAGTGAGGGATGAGAAACAAATGTGGGCTTTTCCAGGGACACCCACATTCCATAACTACCCCATCCAGTCAAATAATGTTTCTCCAAACATAAACTTTTCAAATGGGTGTCTGATAAAACATTTTTGGAATTCCCTTCTAATCATCTGACAGGCTATTGCTTTCAGTCATTTCCAGGATATTAATCTTTTATTCCTGGAGCCCAAGGACCATCCTAGAGGGTTAATCACTCCAAGAAACATCCTGTATGCAGGATGCCACGATGGGCAGAAAAGCTCCTTATTACCATTCCACAAATAACCCAATAAGTTGGGAACTGGATCTGCTGGTAACTTACTGAAAGTGCGAGGATCAGTTTCCCCCCCCCCAAACAGTCCAAAGATGTATAGGTTAGGCGAATTGGCCATGCTAAATTTTCCATCAGTGTACCTGAACAAGTCCCATTAGGGGACTTTCACAGTATCGTCATTGCAGTGTTAATTTAAGCCTCATTGTGACTAATAAACAAAAACTTTAACTCTGTGGGTAATTACATATTGGAATTACAGGGTAACTATCATATTCATAACCTACTGTTTTGGACTTTCAAAACTCAGTTTAGATTACAGAATAAATGTTCACCTGAATTATGCAACTGGCAATTAAGTTTTTCTTTTGGTGTGCGGTGAAGAACATCAGGGGTTAAATCACAGTCCTACCCACATGAGCCAAGAGAAGATTCAGTAGGTTTGTCTTCCAACATTCAGCTGCCAGTTTCTGAGCAGCTCAAAACACATCTTGCAATTTATAAAAAGCAAATGCCATTCTGATTGGGTAGTTAAAACTGGAGTAGGAATAGAATCCAACAAGTACACAGATCTGGATAGTACATTAATGCCACATAAATTTCACGGATCCAGCATTTCGACTTAAAGGATTACAATTCCGGTAATTCTACCTGAAAGTTTTATTAAAAAGAAGGAATTTTCTTAGTATTCTGAAAAAAAATTATACATTTGAAAAAAAGACTACTTAACTTCATTAGCACGTTCAGTGGAACTAGTCTAGCTTGAAACTTTCCACAGATACTTGTCTGTTAAGATGTTTTTTTTGTTAAATACAGTTTGCAGCTGTAGTTGTTTGTAGTGGGAAGTCCACTTCTTCAGTCTGTTATTCACAGTTCTCTCATTTGAAGCAGCATTTCCAAATTTAGTCTACCACTCTATCATCCTTCATCTTACAAAGGTCACAGCTTAACCTTCTAATTGTGGGCAACTCAGCTAGAACATTCACAAACAGACAATGAGCGTCAACTGAAGTCAATTCAAGCGATTCAGTACAGGACTGTCCATATCTCATCACGCACACGCATAGAGAGAGAAATAAAACAACTGCCACAAAAGCATTTTGTTCCAGTGTGAAGCATACCCTTGGCTTTATTTTTCAAGTTGCTGTTCAGTAATAAATTAAAGAAATAGCAGAAGGATGCAGTTCATCTAGAACGGTGTTTATTTTACATTTAGGCTATGAAGAGACACTGTACAGCAAGGAGAGTGACTGATGTGACTGAAAGCCTGAATTAGCTGCTATGACAGGTAGAGCAAGAGATTCAGCTCATTTAGAACTTGAGTGAAGAATTCAGAAACAAAAGCCAGCGGATTGGAGATGTCTTTGGCATTGCAGTGAAGCAGTTTATCTGCGCGAAAAAAGGTACAGAACAAAAAAATGAATGACAGAAATGGATGAAAGCTGAAAGAGAATTAAACAAAAAGAACAAAGAGTTTGAACAACTTTGGCTGGTTTCCAGTTTGAAGTCTAGTGCAAAAATCATACCAAACTGAAGGGTTTTTGAAAAAAAAGAATGTTTACCCAGATGAAGTGGGTCATTGTTTTTGTAACTGGTCGGCGCAACATCGTGGGCCGAAGGGCCTGTTCTGCACTGTAATGTTCTATGTTCTATGAAGAGTGAATTAGCTGGATTTCATTTTGCATGAGTTTGGAATTACTGCCTGTCAGTTGTTGCTAACTAATTGAGTTACTTATAGCATCGAATGAAGTATTTCCACCAGGCTCATTCTCAGCTCAATATGGTCTAAGATGCATCAGCCAACACTGCTGCCTCACAGCGCCAGGGACCCGGGTTCAATTCCTGGCTTGGGTCACTGTGTGGAGTTTGCACTTTAGCCCCATGACCACGTGGGTTCCTTCCAGGTGCTCTGGTCTCCTCAAGTTCTGAAAGACACGCTGGTTAGGGGCATTGACATGATCAGACGCTGGTGACTAGGGGAATTTCACAGCAACTTCATTGCAGTGTTAATGTAAGCCTTACTTGTGAGTAATATAAACTTTTAACTTTAACAAAATCCTCTTCATTTATAGACCATTCCATAATGAAACAGACACGAAGAAACAAATCGGACTTACTAATTCCACCACTTTCCGTCACCGTCACACTTTCCCTGTCTCTCCTTATGTTTCGAACTAACCTTCCTCCTAGAGTTTCAGGACGTGTAGGAAAACCAAAGGGAGAGCCATTCCTCGTCCATACATCAACTTGTTCTCTCCAACGGGCTTTCAAACATTGCAAATTTTGCCACATTAGAGAGTTGGATTATTCCTACATTGTAAACTGCACATAGAGGTATGATTAGAGGGACCTCGGGGTCCTTGTGCATGAGTCGCAAAAACCCAGCTTGCAGGTGCAGCAGGTGGTCAGGAAGGTGAATGGGATGCTGGCCTTCATAGCGAGGGGGATTGAATATAAAAGTAGGGAGGTCTTGCTGCAGCTGTATAGGGCATTGGTGAGGCTGCAGCTGGAGTACTGTGTGCAGTTTTGGGCGCCGCACCTGCGCAAGGATATTTTGGCCCTGGAGGGAGTGCAGAGGAGGTTTACTCGGCTGATACCGGAGTTGAGGGGATTGAGCTATGAGGAGAGGCTGAATAGACTAGGCTTGTACTCGTTGGAGTTTAGAAGAATGAGGGGAGATCTCATTGAGACGTATAAGATGATGAATGGGATGGATAGGATAGAGGTGGAGAGACTCTTCCCGCTCAAAAAAGACAGTAGGACTAGGGGGCACAGCCTCAAGATAAAGGGGGGGGCGGTTTAGAACAGAGTTGAGGAGGAACTTCTTCACTCAAAGGGTGGTGAATCTCTGGAATTCTCTGCCCGTTGAAGTGGTGGAGGCTGCCTCGCTAAATATTTTTAAGAAACGGGTTGATGGGTTTTTGATAAGAGAAGGGATTAAGGGTTATGGGGAGAGGGCGGGAAGGTGGAGCTGAGTCACGACAGATCAGCCATGATCTTATTGAATGGCGGGGCAGGCTCGAAGGGCCAGATGGCCTACTCCTGCTCCTATTTCTTATTCAGAGTTATGATGAAGAGTCATCCAGACTTGAAACATTGGCTCTGTTCTCTCATCATAGATGTAGAAGTTATTGAGAGGGTACAGAGGAGATTTACAAGGATGTTGCCTGGACTGGGAGGCATGCCTTATGAAGTTAGGTTGAGGGAGCTGGGACTCTTTTCCCTAGAGAGACGAAGGTTGAGAGGCAACCTGATGGAAGTTTACAAAATGTTGAGAGGAATAGATAGGGTGGACTCTCAGAGGCTATTTCCCTGGGTTGAAATGGTCGCTATGAGAGGACACAGATTTAAGGTGCAGGGAGGGAAGTTCAGAAGTGATGTTAGGGGTAAGTTTTTCACTCAGAGGGTGGTGAGTGAATGGAATCGGCTGCCGTCAGTGGTGGAGGAGGCGAACTCGCTGGGGTCTTTTAAAGGACTTCTGGATGAGTATATGGGGTTTAATGAGATTGAGGGTTATAGATAGGTCTGTAGGTTGGTAGGTGTTGATGTGATCGGCGCAACTCGTAGGCCGAAGGGCCTGTTTGTGCTGTAGTTGTTGTTCTATGTTCTATGTTGTCAAACCTGCTGAGATTTTCCAGTTTTGTATAATTCAGTTGTTCATCAATGCTAATTTGGAACAGCACTCTTATACTACAATTCTGACTAAAGACAGGCTGAAAAATAAAATTCTAGCAATCCCATATGATCGGTCGCTAAATACCTTCATCCAAGGATGAGCAGATTGGGTTGATTGGCCATACTGAAATTGTGTCTTAGTGTCAGGGAATTAGCAGGGTAAATGCATCAGGTTTGGACCTGGGTGGGATTGCTGTTAGTGCAGACTCAATGGCCTCCTTCTGCATTGTAGGGATTCTATGATTAATGGCAGCACGGTGTAGTGTTAGCACTGCTGCCTCAGCGCTGGGCCTGGATTCAATTCTCAGCTTGGGTCACCGTCTGTGTGGAATGTGCATGTTCTCCCAGTGTCTGTGTGGGTTTCCTCCCACAGTCCGAAAGACATGTTGGTTAGGTGCACTGGCCGTGCTAAGTTCTCCCTCAGTGTACCCGAACAAACACCAGAGTAACTACATTGCAGTGTTAATGAAAGCCTACTTGTGACACTAAAAAATATAAACACTACAACTGAAAGTAGAATAAATAGAAAAGTTGCTCCAGCTGAAAAAATACTAGAATGGCACAACGGGTCAAATGTTTGCCTTGTTCTTCAAGCTGAAGAGGTTAATCTTCTTTCAACGTTACTCAGCAGAGAGAAACGGGACTAATTGGATACTCTATCAACAAGCTAGTAAAGGCAAGTTGGGCTGATTGAAGGAGCACTGAGCTGTTCTAGAAATAGTTTCTTCTCTTTAAGGCAGTCTTCCATCTTTGGAGACAACTCTGAAACATTGTTTGGTGTGGCTCAGAAGTCCCATCCTGCAACAGCACTCTCTGCTTCACTTGATACTGTGCGTGAAGGTAGTGGACCAAGGTGGCGCAGGATTCACTGGCCTTAATGTTTCTGTCTCGCACCGGATGCTGTACTCATTCTCCTTGCAATCAATGGAAAGGCTAAGGTTGACCATTCGTGGTTATAAGCTGCATCACATAAGAAATAGGAGCAGGAGTAAGCCATCTAGCCCTTCGAGCCTGCCCCGCCATTCAATAAGATCATGGCTGATCTGTCGTGGCTCAGTTCCACTTTCCTGCTTTCTCCCCATAACCCTTAATTCCCTTGACTGTCAAAAACCTATCTACCCGTGACTTAAATATATTCAGCGAAGTAGCCTCCACCACTTCAATGGGCAGAGAATTCCAGAGACTCACCACCCTTTGAGTGAAGAAGTTCCTCCTCAACTCTGATCTAAACTGCCCCCCCCCCCCCCCTTATTTTGAGGCTGTGCCCTCTAGTCCTGCTATCCTAAGCAGGAAGAATCTCTCTACCTCTTGGATCACCCACTTGGATTGTCAAGAACAAGCATCTCCAACCAAAAACAAATAGTTTAAAACCATCCACCATCGGTTTTGTTCAATTTGTGATGCTGCAAGGCCTCAATTTGGGTCCATTCACTCCAAAATGGGATGGACCTCCTTTACAACTATTATAATTTTCCTTGGGATCAATTTATCCAGATTTGTTGAATTCTTTGTCCACATGGGCAGCACAGTGGCAGTGTTTAGCACAGCTGCCTCACAGCACCAGTGACTCGGGTTCAATGAAAGACTTGGGTGACTGTCTGTTGAATTTTCACATTTGCCCCGTGTTTGCTCGGTTTCCTCCCAAAAGGTTGACAACGAAATACTCTGAATGGTAGGAAGTTCTGTGGAACAAAGGGACCTTGACGTGTTTGTCATCAGATCTTTGAAAGCCGAAGGGTATGTCAGTAGGGTGGTGAAAAAGGTACATATATAGAACATAGAACATTACAGCACAAACAGGCCCTTCGGCCCTCGAGTTGTGCCGATCACATCAACCCCACCAATCTATAGACCTATCTATAACCCCCAATCCCATTAAACCCCATATACTAATCCAAAAGTCTTTTAAAAGACCCCAGCAAGTTCGCCTCCACCACTGATGACGGCAGCCGATTCCATTCACTCACCACCCTCTGAGTGAAACACTTGCCTTCATCAATCAAAGCATAGATCACAAAAGTAGGAAGTCATAAGAACATAAGAAATAGGAGCAGGAGTAGGCCATCTGGCCCTTCGAGCCTGCCCCGCCATTCAATAAGATCATGGCTGATCTGTCGTGGCTCAGTTCCACCTTCCCGCCCTCTCCCCATAACCCTTAATCCCCTCTCTTATCAAAAACCCATCAACCCGCTTCTTAAAAATATTTAGCGAGGCAGCCTCCACCACTTCAACGGGCAGAGAATTCCAGAGATTCACCACCCTTTGAGTGAAGAAGTTCCTCCTCAACTCTGTTCTAAACTGCCCCCCCTTTATCTTGAGGCTGTGCCCCCTAGTCCTACTGTCTTTTTTGAGCGGGAAGAGTCTCTCCACCTCTATCCTATCCATCCCATTCATCATCTTATACGTCTCAATGAGATCTCCCCTCATTCTTCTAAACTCCAACGAGTACAAGCCTAGTTTATTCAGCCTCTCCTCATAGCTCAACCCCCTCAACTCCGGTATCAGCCGAGTAAACCTCCTCTGCAGTCCCTCCACGGCCAAAAAGCCTTGCGCAGGTGCGACGCCCAAAACTGCACACAGTACTCCAGCTGCGGCCTCACCAATGCCCTATACAGCTGCAGCCAGACCTCCCTACTTTTATATTCAATACCCCTCGCTATGAAGGCCAGCATCCCATTCGCCTTCCTGACCACCTGCTGCACCTGCAAGCTGGGTTTTTGCGACTCATGCACAAGGACCCCGAGGTCCCTCTGCACCGTCGCCTGCTGCAGTTTTTCGCCCCGTAAGTAATAGTCCTTCGTACCATTCCTCCTACCAAAGTGGACCACCTCACACCTGCCAACATTAAATTCCATTTGCCATTTCCTGGCCCATTCGCCCAGCCTATCTAGATCCTTCTGCAGACTCTCCACACCCTCCGCACAATTTGCCTTTCCCCCAATCTTGCTGTCATCAGCAAATTGCGACACCCTGCACTCGGTTCCCTCCTCCAGATCATCTATATAAATGGTAAATAGCTGAGGCCCCAGCACCGACCCAGCATGTTGGAGTCAAATGGAACTTTGGTGAGGCCACAGAGTGTGCAGTTCTAGTCACCACATTGTACAGGAGGGGGTGCAGAGGAGATTCACCAGGATGCTGCCTGGGATGGAGCACAAGTTAGGTCAGCTTGGGTTATTTTTGTTGTTGGACAGAAGACTTGAAAGGCGACCAGATCAAGGTGTACAAGATTATGAGTGACATGGACAGAGTGGATAAGGAACAGGTATTCCCTTTAGTCAAAAGCTCAGTTACAAGGTGAGGGGTAGGAGGTTTAAGAGAGATGTGCGGAAATACTTTTTTCAAACCCAGAGGGTGGCGACGTCTGGAATGCCTGGGAGGGTGGTAGAGGTGGATTGCCTCACATCCTTTAAAAAGTACCTGGATGAACACTTTGCACATCATAATATTCAGAGCCATGGGCCAAGTACTAGTAGATGGAATTAGGCAGGTGGTCAGGTGTTTCTAATGTGTTGGTGCGGACTCGATGGGCCAAAGGGCCTCTTTCACGCTGTATGATTCTTTGTGCAGATTTGGTGGATTGGCCATGCCTCAGTGTCCAAAAAAAGGGTTGACTAGGGGGACTACTTAGGGGAAGTAGCAGGGTAAATACATGGGGTTGTGTGGATTGGGCCTGGGTCAGACGCTTTGTTGGGGAATCAGTGCAGCCTCAATGGGCCGAGTGGCCTCTTTCTGCAGGAAATCTATGATTCTATGAACTTATCAACATGGGATTTGACTTCAGGATGTTTGAGTGACTCGGTAACCCCTCTGAATATGCTTGAAAAAAATCATAACCTAGTCTCCTGTGATTAACTCACAAGAAAATCAGCAAAATCAATACTTTCCCAAAGTGAAAATGGACTAAAAATAAAAATCTATGACTTGCCTGAACATTCAAACTGTAATGAAACCAGCCAAACAATGTGGTTCATTTCAAATTAGCCAGATGACCAAAATTAACGTTAGCAAATGGAGCCAGCGTACTTTTCAAACAAATGAAAAGTGCAAGAGTGTTGGAGGAAAATCAACTGGAAATTCTGCCCAGAATTCCAGATGTACACCAGCGAATGAGAAAAATGAATCGGATGTCAAAATTTACAATACAAGTGTTCGTGCAAGAAAGATGCAGTAATAACCTGAAGGATAGGAAATTAAAGGTACGCAAGGACATGGAGGTGCAGTCAGTCGGATAAGAATACTAAAAAAGGGACACATTTTCTAATCACTTATTGATTAGTTTAAGAATGAAAATCCGCTGAAGTTACAAGTTACACACACACACACACACACATGCCACTGTACAGATGTGACCAAAATTGTAAGAATACAAGAGTTGTCCACATCTGACACAAGGTTAATTGTGTCTAGGACTCATTAGCTCTGGGTGAGAACACACATCTCTTTCAAGTAGATGAATCTCGTGTATTGAAACAGCTGTTAGTCCATTGAGGCAGACATGGGCAGAACGGACCAAAGTTTCAGGGCTGCAGGCTTTGCAATCCTGCTTTGGTAAGTCTGAACATTTGTTTTGGGCAAGATTCAATCCTTTCTTTCCTCCCAAACAAAACAAATGAACTCCAGCAACTAAACAGAGTTAGAAAGACAGAATTGAGGATTTAAACACAGCACACTTGTGTATTGCTGGAATCCTGATTTAAACAGGTATTATTATGCAGGAACTACACCACTGTACTTCCACGTTTAAGCAAAGCCATTCTAGTTCAAAAAACGAGATGTTAAATCAGTGCCTATAACTCAGTTAATTAAATATGTAAACATTAGTGCAAAAGAGAGAAATAAAGAAAGGAGTCAGAATCAGTTACATGGACAGAAAAAAAAAGATGCAGTAAGTACAAGAGAGCAGGCACAAAGAAAAAGATTTACATTGATGTCATATCGTTGAGAGCATGGTCCAATTCCTCACTGATCGCCTTATACTTCAACTTCTGAGCATACAACTCATCTACAAGGACATAGGAAGGAGAGAAGATGATGATGTGATGGTAGTTGAGCAAATGATGAAAGGCCAAAGCATCCAGTACAGAGAAGAGAAAAAAAAGAGAGAGAGCCAGGTACAAATTAAAAAACAAAATAGGAGGAAAAACAAAGAAAGAGATGAGCCAATCTGCTATTTCATGCAAATACCCTGTCCTTTGTGAACAAGTCAACAGTTTAAAGATATCAGCCTTTCTTAAGTAAATCTACCATTTTAATAAAAATCACATCCACTCCTGCCATCCAAAAGGTTAATGTCGTACTTGGTGAACTGCAACATCTAAACAGTATAAGAATTGTTGCTGACATGAAGAATCAAAGTTATGAAGATAGGCCACAGAACGACCAGAATCCATTTTAATTCCAGCAATTTTCAAATTAAACATCTTCGCTAAATAGAGTCAGAGGTTTACAGCATGGAACCAGGCCCTTCAGTCCAACTTGCTCATGCTGTCCAGTTTTTACCATTAAGCTAGTCCCAATTGCCTACCTTTGGCCCATATCTCTACAATTGTACCTACCTCTACTACTACCTCTGGCAACTCATTCCAGACACTCAAGTGTGTGAAAAAATTGCCCCTCTGGACCGTTTTGCATCTCTTCCCTCTCACCGTAAACCTGTGCTCTCTAGTTTTAGACTCCCTTACCGTTGGGATAAGATGTTGACTATTAGCTGATCTATGCCCCTCATTATACCATGCGGGTGGCACAATAGTTAGCACTGCTGCTTCACAGCTCCAGGGTTCTGGGTTCAATTCTTGGCTCAGGTCACTGTCTGTTTGGAGTTTGCACATTCTCCTCATGTCTGCATGGGTTTCCTCCAGGTGCTCTGGTTTCCTCCCACAGTCCAAAGATGTGCGGTTTAGGTTGATTGGCCGTGCTAAGAAATTGCCCCTTAGTGTCCAGGGTCGCGGAGGTTAGAGGGATTAGTGGGTATAATATGTAGGGATATGGGGGTAGGGCCTGGGTGGGATTGTGTTCGGTGCAGACTCGATGGGCCAAAGGGCCTCTTTCTGCACTGTAGGGTTCTATGATTATTTTAAAGACCTCCATTAGATCACCTCCAAGTCTTCTATGCCACAAGGAAAAAGTCCCAGTGAATCCGGCCTCTCCTTATAATTCAAGCCATCAAGTCTCAGTGAGGTCCTGGTTAATCTTTTCTGTGCTCTTTCTAGTCTAATAATATCTTTTATAATAGGGTGACTAGAACTGTACACAATATTCCAAATGTGGCCTTACCAATGTCTTGTACAACTTCAACAAGCCATCCCAACTGTTGTATTCATTGTTCTGACCAATGAAACCAAGCATGCCGAATGCCTTCTTCACCACTCTGTCCACCTGTGACTCCACTTTCAAAGAGCTATGAACCTGTACCACTAGATTTCTTTCTAACACCCTACCGTTAACTGAGTGAGTCCTGCTCTGATTCAGTCTGCCAAAATGCATCACCTCACATTTATCTAAATTAAACTCCATCCACCATTCACCAGCCCACTGGACCAATTGAACAAGATCCTGTTGCAATCTGAAACAACCATCTTCACTGTTTATTATGGCACAAATTTTGGTGTCACCTGCAAACTTACTAACCATACCTCCTAAACTCTCATCCAAATCATTAATATAAATGACAAGGAACAGTGGACCCAGCACTGACCCCTGAGGGACACTGTTGGTCAAAGACCCTCAGAATCATAGAACCCTACAGTGCAGAAAGAGGCCCTTCGGCCCATCGAGTCTGCACCGAACACAATCCCACCCAGGCCCTACCCCCATATCCCTACACATTATACCCACTAATCCCTCTAACCTCCGCGACCCTGAACACTAAGGGGCAATTTCTTAGCACAGCTAATCAACCTAATCCGCACATCTTTGGACTGTGGGAGGAAACTGGAATACCCGGAGGAAACCCACACAGACACCAGGAGAATGTGCAAACTCCACACAGACAATGACACGAGCCAGGAATCGAATCCAGGTCCCTTGAGCTGTGAACCAGCAGTGCCTAACCCACTGTGCCGCCCAGTTCTCAGTTTGAAAGACAACCGTTTACAATCACTGTCTTCTGTCGTCAAACCAATTTTGTATCCAATTGGCTGCAACTTCACCCTGGATCTGGAGAGATTGAACCTTATGCAACAACCTACCATGTGGTACCTTGTCAAAGGCCTTGCTAAGGTCCACATAGGCACACTGCCTGCATTGCCCTCATCTACTTTCTCGGTTACCCCTTCAAAAAACTCAAATTTGTACAGCATTATTTTCACTCTCAAAGCCACGCTAATCAGTCATTACATCTCTAAATGCCTGTGGGTCCTGTCTCTCTCCCAATACCTTCTAACAACTTACCCACTACAGACTCACCAAGCCTGTAGTTCCCAGGCTTTTCCCTGCAGCCCTTCTCAAAGGAAGGCAAGCCATTCGCCACCTTCCTATCTTCAGTCACCTCACATGTAGCTGTCAACGATTCAAAAACCTCTCCGAGGGGACTATAATTTCCTCCCCAGCCTCCCACAATGTCCTGGGATACACTTCATCAGGTCCCAGGGATTAATCTACCTTGATGCGCTTTAAGACTTACAGCACTCTTCCCTATAATACGTACATTCCTCAAGACATTACTATTTATTTCTCCAAGTTTCC
Source organism: Prionace glauca (assembly GCA_037974335.1). Taxonomy (NCBI): domain Eukaryota; kingdom Metazoa; phylum Chordata; class Chondrichthyes; order Carcharhiniformes; family Carcharhinidae; genus Prionace; species Prionace glauca. Next base: position 20,778,748 of record CM075753.1, on the reverse strand, counting down.
TAACATCCATGCCTCTCAGTGAATAACTGATGAGAAATATTCATTTAGGATCTTACCCATCTCTTGTAAATGCACACAAAGATGATCTTTTCGATCCTCAGCAGGTCCTATTCTTTCACCTTTTAAGTATTTGTAGAAACATTTTGCTATGGCAGATAAGGCAAAAGAGATTCCAATCTCATGTCCCCTTTTTTGCTCTCTCACTAGTTTTTAATCACAGTTATGTTAATATGGAAAAGTGAGAGAGAAGAGAGCTGATCACAAGTTACTGACACAGTAACTTTTCTACACCAGGCCACTTGGTGCACAGTGGATGGAAAGAGAGAGAAAGAGAGGGAGAGAGACTCACACACACACAAAACGTCTCTACTCCACACTATTTGGAACACAAAACGTCACCTGCCTTTCACGTATGCTTCTGGTCATAACTAACAGTACAAACGGACATCAGTAGCCAGGGGATATGGGAGGAGTGATTTACAATCATACCTTCCAGATCATCAATGGATTTTTCCAACTTGGTGACAGACCTCTCTGCAAACTCAGCACGAGTTTCAGCCTGAAAACATCAACAAAGATTTGAGTTTGTGAATGTTATAATTCACAAGGACAACATTGAAAATCACAAAATCCAATAGAAAAGTGCCACTCACCTCCTTCAGTTTGTCAGACAGAATTTTGATTTCTTCCTCATACTTGTCTTCCTTTTGTGAGTACTGTGAGAAGTGTGGGGAGTGAGAAGGATCAACATCACAAATCAGAGGTTTCCCCATTACCTCCCCCCACCCGTTCCCTTCTCAACAGGAAGAATTTGATGGCAATGTTTTCAGTTGTATATATCATATATTCCATATTCTAAATACCTTATATTATTTGGAAAGGCTATTGGTAATCATTTGTCAATATTTATTTTAAAATTGTTCACCATGGAACAGTTCAAAAACTGTTTCTTTCTCCAACATGAAAAAGTTATATTCATAAATCATGAGCATTTATTGTCTTTGTACAATTCCTCCAATCTATCAGCGCGTAGAATCTATGTACAATTAGCCAGAAATTACTGAATTATAAAGTGCTGCTAGGTTGTATTGTGGGCTATTTAAAATTAGATTAACCACATTAATTGATTCTTAAAATCCCAGATCCTGAAAAGTGGCAGCACAGGTGGAAAAAGGTGGTGAAGAAAGCAGATGGCATGTTTGCCTTCATCGGATGGATCATTGAGTATAAAAAGTTGGCAAATTACGTCACAGTTATATAAAACATGGACATTTAAATGTAAACATTTGGAATACTGTCCCCAATTCTGGTCACCACACTACCAGATGGACATGAAGGCTTTGGAGAGAGTGCAGAAAAGGTTGACCAGGATCTTGCCTGGTATGGAGGGCATTAGCAACAAGAAGAGACTGAGATTGTTCTCCCTAGATAGACAGACACTGAGGGCGGGGGGGGAAACCTGATAGAAGTTTATACAATTATGAGGGGTATAGATAGGGTGAACAGTGAAAGCTTTTTCCCCCAGGGTAGAAATGACAGTTACAAGGGGGCAGGGCAGAAATCACTATTACAACGGGGCACAAGCTCAAGATGTGGGGGGGGGGGCAGGTTCCGTGGAGATGTGTGGGGCAAAGTTTTTTTTTATATATACAGAGGATTTGAGAGGGGGTCCTGGAATGCACAACCAATTGATGTGGTTGAGGCAAATACGTTAGCTACATTTAAGACTTATCTCGATAGGCATATGAACAAACAGGGAATAGAGAGATACAAGCGATGGGTCTGAATAGGTAAATGTGATGGGCACAGGCTCGGAGGGCCTGTTCCTGCCTTGATCTTTGTTTGATTCCTTCTTTTTTGCTTTAAGCAGAGGAAAGTGTGAATATTTGCAACTAGGTAATCCATAATCTTTTATAGTATTTAACATGGACAATATCAAAGCAGAGGTTCTGCTCTCTCCTACCTTCTCAGCCTGAGCCTCCAGTGACTTCAGGTTGTTGGTCACAGTTTTCAACTCTTCTTCAAGCTCAGCAGATTTACTGTTTTAAGTCAGAGCAGAAAAGAGGGGAAGCAAAGACAACAAAACAAAAGTGTAGTGTGTGCATGGGGCAGAGTGAGGGAGGTAGAGAACAAGAGATAAATAAAGGGATGGGCACAGTGAGACGAGCGGAAAGACAGAGGGGGCAGAAAAAGAGAAAGCATGAGACAGAGCACAAAAACAAGCGAGAGAATGAAGAGAGCAAGACAGTGAAAAAGAAAGCAAGAAAGAAAAATAGAGGAGATTTAACAAAATAGCTCTAAGAGCACAAAAAAGTCGCCTTAAAGCAGCTAACTCCTTCAGAATCACATCCAGTTTAAAATCAATAAGATCTCAGTTAGGAAACAAATTAAGAACCCTGGAATCAAGGAAGATTAGTTTGAAAATTCTCTTTCAAAATGGAAAGAATCAACTGCTTTTAGGCCACTGCTGAAGGAAATAAAACATCAAGATTGGAAGTCCAACACCAAAAAGTTGCAGAATGCAGAGTAGGCAGCAAGGAGGGGAATGAGTGAATCCTTCCTAAACACCAATGGCACTTCTCATCCGGCACAAAAGGCCCCCCCCCCCCAGCGTGTGTTTAGATAGCGCATACAGCACACTGTGATATGAGCGAGGCCAGAGAGTGTATTAGTTCCAGTACCTTGCCTTCTGCTGCCTCTAAAGATTTCAAGGTTTGGTCCATTATTCTAACCTCCTCTTCCACTCGACGAGCTCGACTAACAGATCACGAGAAATGCACATGGCCACAAAACAGTGTGCAATGAAAGCATGCAGTGAAGAAGAGATAAAACGTTAAAAAAAAACAAATTAGATGTAGCCAAGACATTTCATATCTGGATGAGTTTCACTAGTGCCTTAATTCTTTGAGTACAGGATTCAGTGGAATACAATCAAATTCCAATAATTGATTATTTTCATAGCCACCAAGTTGCATAATATTTTTTTTAATGAAAGCTAGCCAAGATTTACAATCTTTGTACTCAAAGACTTAACTTTTTCTAAGTTGCTTTGCATTTCACATTTATAAGCAGGTTGGCTTTAGCTGACAGACAATGCACAGCAGGAAATACAATACATACGATTCAGAGAGTTCTGCTCGCTCCTCAGTCCTCTCCAGGTCACTCTCAATGATCACCAGTTTACGTGCTACCTGAAGAAACAATAAAAAAGAGTGACCCAAAGACTCCAGAGACCTTTCCGAAGGGAACAAAGCTTCAGCCTAGGTCACATTAGGAGATGTATTTCCCTCCTTGGTGACAGCTTACACACCTTTTGTGAAATAAAAGCTTAGATACGTGCCTGCACATTTTAGAAATCATAGAAATCCTACAGTACAGAAAGAGGCCATTTGGCCCATCGAGTCTGCACCGACCACAATCCCATCCCCTATCTTCACGCATTTACCCACTAATCGTTCCAACCTACGCGTGTCAGGACACTAAGGGGCAATTTTAGCATGGTCAATCAACCTAACCCGCACATCTTTGGACTGTGGGAGGAAACTGGAGCACCCGGAGGAAACCCACACAGACACGAGGAGAATGTGCAATCTCCACACAGACAGTGACCCGAGCCGGGAATCGAACCCAGGTCCCTGGAGCTGTGAAGCAGCAGTGCTAACCACTATGCTACCGTGCTGCCCTCAATTTTAATTAATTAATTCATGGGATGTAGGCATTGATGGCTGTGCCAGCATTTATTGTCCATCCCCGAGGATATTGAACCACATTGCTGTGGGTCTGGTGTCACATGAGGCTAGACCGGGTAAGGATGACAGATTTATTTTCCTGAGGGATAGTAATAAAACCTTTATTTGGTTCACTAATGACAATTGTTTAATGGTCATCACTCGACTTTTAATTCCAGAGTTTTATCAAATTTCGCCATCTGCTATGGTGGGATTCGAACCCAGGTGCCCAGAGCATTACCCTGGGTGTCTGGATTACTATGAAGCTCTATGCCATTGCGTCCCCACGATTATCCATAGAAATATAAAAGTACAGGAGATTGCCATCTGGCCCAAGGCCCATGTTGGTTTATTGAAAGGGCTATCTAACCCATCTCATTTTCCATAACCCTGAAAAAACTCTATCCATTACCCTTCAGAACATTCCTGTTGAAATATCCTTTCAGGCAGCACATCCCAGATCACAAGAAACTCACTACAGGAAAATCTCATCTTCCCACTGGTTCTTTCTGAAAAAGGTAGTTTTGTATTTTGCTAACTGCTCACTCGCTTGTACTTTGTGTATCTAGCAGATACAAGTCATACAACATAATCAGCACATCGGCTACATAAAACATGAAAAGGATTAACCACCACCTGGTGTTCTAACTCTGGGAGTGAGGTTAATTACCAAAGCAGATTATTAGGATGAAATTCCCATCTGTTTGCTTACTGTTAAAAGGTAACGGAGTGAAATGTGGTTTGAACAGTCAGAACTCAAAGCTGCCAACCACCACCCACCCCCCCCCCCCCCCCCGACAATCACAATTCACCACAAATCACAATCTCAAGGTCTGATGTAGCAAATGGAAATATGTCCTTCCCGCTGGATTTGGAGACGGGCAATGCACGTTGGCCTTCCTGTAATGTTCACGTCTTGAACGGGAAAAAATCAGCTAAAATTAAGAAAATTGAAAACTTATGAAGCTTTTGGCCTGTCTTTCAGACAAAACGCATGTGACACGAAGGACCAACCTCTTCATATTTGCGGTCAGCCTCCTCTGCAATGTGCTTGGCTTCCTTAAGCTGGATCTCCTGCAGCTCCATCTTCTCCTCATCCTTCTGGGCCCTGTTCTCAATCACCTTCATGCCTCTGAGAAAAGAGAGTAAAAGAGGAGATGAGCACAAAGCCACATCCATGCAGTGACAAGTCACTGGCAGATCACAACAACACCTACTCCATCATCTTGCCAATGTGGCTTTGGATGACTGCCTCCATTTCATTCCCAGGACCTCTCTTTATCCTTTTGATTTCACCTGCACAGTCCTGAGATCCCTGGCTTGGTCTTTGGACCAGACGTATGAGCATTCCCTAACCTGGTCCCTGACAAGCATAGTTAGTGAAACATAGGCCTGCTCCCTTTATGGTTCTATGATATGGTTGGCAACAGAGTGAAGAAGAGACCAGTCAGCCCATCAAGCCTGTACTGACACGAGAAAGACTTAGCCTCCCACTAATTCCATTTACCAGCACATAGCTCTGAATATTATACCGTGCCAAGTGCTCAAGGTACTTTTTAAAGGATGTTAGGCACCCCACCTCCATCACCCTCCCAGGCAGCACATTCCAGAACCCCCCCTCTAGGTTTCCTCACATTTCCCCCTTAAACCTCCTGCCCCGACCTTGAACTCGTGTCCTCTCGTGACTGACCTTCTGATTCAGCTGCTCCTTATCCACTCTGTCCGTGCCCCTCAATCTTCTACACCTCGATTATGTCACCCCTCAGTCTTCTCTGCTCCAGTGAAAACAACCCAAGCCTATCCAACCTGTCTTTATAATTCACATGGGCCACGTCCTGGTGAATCTCCTCTGCACCCTCTCCAGTGGAATCATCTTTCTGATAATGTGGTGAGCAGAACTGCACACAGTACTCTAGCTATGGCTTCAAATTTTAGACAACTCCAACATGACTTCCCTGCTTTTGTTCATTGGGGCATAGATTACAAAGTCCCATATGATTTATTCATCCTAACATCTCCTTCCACCTTCAGAGATTTATAGACATTCACACTAAAGTTTTTGTTCCCAGAACCTCCAGATATCATGCCATTCATTTTCAAATTACTCCTTCCAAAACAAAGTGCCTCCCTCACATTTTTCAGGGTTGAATTCCATCTGCCAATTATCCATCCAGTCTATATCTTGTTATAGCTTAAAGCACTCAACTTCACTGTTAACCATTTGGCCAATCTTTGAGTCATCTGTAAACTTATCAGTCCCACCCCCCACTTCCCCAGTCATCTATATTGTTTAGATCAATAAAGAATAATAATAGAATATAGAACAGTACAGCACAGTACAGGCCCTTCAGCCCTCAATGTTGTGCTGAGCTATGTCCGAACCCAAGATCAAGCTATCCCACTCCCTATCATCCTGGAGTGCTCCATGTGCCTATCCAATAACCGCTTGAAAGTTCCCAAAGTCTGCAACTCCACTATCACAGCAGGCAGTGTATTCCACACCCCAACCACTCTCTGAGTAAAGAACCTACCTCGGACATCCCTCCTATTTCTCCCACCATGAACCTTATAGTTATGATCCCTAGTAACAGCTACACCCACCCGAGGAAATAGTCACTGCACGTCCACTCTATCGATCCCTCTCATCATCTTATAAACCTCTATTAAGACACCTCTCATCCTCCTCCGCTCTAAAGAGAAAAGCCCCAGCTCCCTCAACCTTTCCTCATAAGACCTACCCTCCAAACCAGGCAGCATCCTGGTAAATCTCCTCTGCACTCTCTCCAATGCTTCCACATCCTTCTCAGAGTGAGGTGACCAGAACTGAACACAATATTCCAAAAGTGGTCTCACCAAGGCCCTTATGGTTGCAGCATAACCCCACGGCTCGTAAACTCAAACCCCCTGTTAATAAACACTAACACACTATAAACCTTCTTCACATCTCTATCCACTTGAGTATCAACTTCAGAGATCTGTGAATATGAACCCCGAGGTTTCTGTTCTTTCACATTCCTCGGAACCCTGCCATTGACCCTGTAATCTGCATTCAAGTTTGTCCTACCAAAATGAATCACCTCACACTTCTCAGGGTTAAACTCCATCTGCTACTTTTCTGCCCAGCTCTGCATCCTATCAATGTCTCTTTGCAGCCTACAAGAGCCCTCCATCTCATCCACTACTCCACCAATCTTGGTGTCATCAGCAAATTTACTAACCCACCCTTCAGCCCCCTCTCCCAAGTCATTGATAAAAATCACAAATAGCAGAGGACTCAGCACTGATCCCTGTGGTACACCACTGGTAACTGGCCTCCAGTCTGAAAATTTCCCCTCCACCGCCACCCTCTATAAGATAGCCAGTTACTTATCAATCGGCCAAATTTCCTTCTATCCCACACCGCCTCACTTTCTTCATGAGCCTACCATGGGGAAACTTATCAAATGCCTTACTAAAATCCGTGTATATGACATCAACTGCTTTACCTTCATCTACACACTTAATAACCTCCTCAAAAGAATTCAATCAAATTTGAGAGGCAGGACTTATCCCTCACAAAACCATAGAACCATAAAACCTTACAGTGCAGAAAGAGGCCCATCGAGTCTGCACTGAACACAATCCCTCCCAGGCCCTACCCCCATATCCCTACATATTGTACCCACTAATCCCTTTAACCTACGCATCTCAGGACACTAAGGGGCAATTTTTTAGCATGGCCAATCAACCTAACCCGCATATCTTTGGACTGTGGGAGGAAACCGGAGCACCCGGAGGAAACCCACGCAGACACGAGAAGAATGTGCAAACTCCACACAGGCAGTGACCCGAGCTGGGAATTGAACCCAGGACCCTGGAGCTGTGAAGCAGCAGTGCTAACCACTATGCTACCCAAACTGTGCTGACTATCCCAGATTAAGCTGCATCTTTCCAAATGGTCAAAAATCCAATCTCTCAGGACCCTTTCCATTAACCTGACCACCAAACTTAACAAGTAACACACACCTGTGGTACAGCACTGGACACTCGCTTCCAGTCACCAAACCCTTCTGCCATCACCCTCTGTCCTTAAACTGAGGGAATTTTGAATCCACTTTATCAAACATACCTGGCATCTCATGTCTCCCATGAGGAACTTTGTCAGAAGATTTGCTGAGATCCATGTAAATTACACCCAACTGCATTAGCCTCATCTACACACCTGATCACCTCCTCAAAATATTCAATGAAGTTTGTTAAGTCCTCTAATGAAACCACATTGATGTTCCCTGATCAAACTTTGCCTCTCCAAGTGGAGATAGACATTCTACTTCAGAACCTTCTCCGATAATTTCCCCACCATTGACTGTAGACTTATTGGTCTGTAGTTCCCTGGCTTATCTCTACAACCCTTAAATAGCAGAACCACGCTAGCTTTCCTCCAGGTCTCTGGCAAGAGGAATTAAAATTTGGGTTAGAGCCTGTGTAATCTCCTCCCTTACCTCCCAGCAGCCTGGAACACTATTTATCCAAACCTGAGATTTGTCCACTTTTAAGCCTGCCCAAACCTCCAATACCTTGTCCTTCCCTATGTCAACTGGATCAAGAACCCCTCAGTCTCTCTCCCCGAATTCCATACATCGTCCTCATTCTCTTGAATGAAAACTGATGTGAAGAATGCATTCAGCACCTTGTCCTCTGGCTCAATCCACTAATACCCCTTTGGCTTTGCCTGGTTCCCCTTGTCCCTTCACCCTTCACCCACCAATGATGTTCTGTTAAGGAGAAGAAAGGTCCAAGTCAACAATACTTTCTATTTAAGCTATTTCCTCATTCAGCAACAAGTCAAATTTTTTAAAAAAAATCAGTTTTCAGAGCGGAGTTTCACACTGGGTTTCTGCAGGAGACAGGGGCAACACTCCATTGTCCCAAGGACCTCTACAGAACAAAGCGGTTTCTCTTTAAAATGTAATTAATCCCTTGGGAATAACAATGATTAGACAAGGTGAACTATGCTGATGTGTTTCAATGGAAATCATAGTCCCGCATCCCAGATTGTACATTTTCACTTAAGCAAGGCTAGAACAGGAGAGAAAGTAAACATCTTGATTTGAAAGTAACCTCAGCTACCAAGACTAGTAGGTGCTACGTTCTGAGACAAATCGAGTTGGGAGGGATAGGAATGAATAAAAGATCATTTCCAATGATTTAGTCAATGCTATCTTTAAGTATCGCATTTGTAGATCAAGTTCCATTTCTAAGCACAGAGTAACACAATTACAATATACCATCCTTTCCACTCCTTCAATGTTACACCAAAAGCTGGACTGATACCAGATTGCTCATTCTTGGTTTTAAGCTTGCATAACAAAACAATGGAGAATTCCAACCCAGCCCAATCCTGTTGTTACAACATCCATACAACTTCTATCACCCAGGCCTGGATATCTCAGTGGGGAAAATGGATGGGTCTTCATATGAGAAGCCAGAGATGATACCCAACAACTGTCTGAGCACGTGACCACAACATACAGGAAGAAAGCTCAAACCTGTACCCATCTCCGCCCCCAATAACCTTCTTTTGAGCAATTGTAAAAACAGGATCAAATTTCCTGGACGTCTTCCGATTTCCAGGTCATCTGTCCGCATTGGAATGTGGACAGGAATGAGGTGGTCCCTCTCCATCCCGTCTCGAGCAACTAAGCAAAGCATCAACATCCATCAGCCAGAGAATGCCATTGCCCAGCTGGATGTGGAACTGCAATTCAATAGCAGGGGAAGAATTGGAACAAATTATATCTATTCTACTTGGAGCACTGGATTACTTGGTAAAAAAGAGCAGAACTGGATTTAAAATATTAACACTAACTTGTGCAGCATCCGAGGATGCTTACTATGTTAATGACAAGTATGCTTTCATATCAAAACAATTAGCTTCAGTCTTCATTAATTCTTACCACCGGAGCTCTAAAAAGAATAAGGTGTAGTCGTCCATTCGGCAGAACCAACGGGATGAACGAGTACACTATCAAGGGCAGGAGTCTTAGTAGCGTTGAAGAGCAGAAGGATCTAGGGGTCCGGGTCCACAGGACTCTTAAATCGGCCTCGCAGGTGGAGGAGGTGGTCAAGAAGGCGTATGGTGTACTGGCCTTCATTAATCGAGGGATTGAGTTTAGGAGTCGGGAGGTAATGCTGCAACTTTACAGGACCCTTGTCAGGCCTCATTTGGAGTACTGTGCGCAGTTCTGGTCGCCTCACTATAGGAAAGACGTAGAAGCTATTGAAAGGGTACAGAGGAGATTTACAAGGATGTTGCCTGGACTGGGAGGCATGCCTTATGAAGATAGGTTGAGGGAGCTGGGACTCTTTTCCCTAGAGAGGCGAAGGTTGAGAGGTGACCTGATAGAAGTTTATAAAATGTTGAGAGGAATAGATAGGGTGGACTCTCAGAGGCTATTTCCCCAGGTTGAAATGGTCGCTACGAGAGGACACAGATTTAAGGTGCGGGGAGGGAAGTACAGAGGTGATGTTAGGGGTAAGTTTTTCACTCAGAGGGTGGTGAGTGAATGGAATCGGCTGCCGTCATCGGTGGTGGAGGCGAACTCGCTGGGGTCTTTTAAAAGACTTCTGGATGAGTATATGGGGTTTAATGGGATTGGGGGTTATAGATAGGTCTATAGATTGGTGGGGTTGATGTGATCGGTGCAACTCGAGGGCCGAAGGGCCTGTTTGTGCTGTAATGTTCTATGTTCTATGTTTGTCATTAAACATTCAGCCTTAAAATATTGAGAGAAGAGATCTTTATAAGGTATTAATAACCTTGAGATAAAACCCGGGCTAGCAAAGGGATTTAATCAGCAGCAAGTTTCCTCACCTTTCACTCTCATCTGCAGCCTTCTCAGCCTCCTCCAGTTTCTGGAGAGCTGTAGCCAGACGTTCTTGGGCCCTGTCCAACTCTTCCTCAACCAGCTGGATGCGTCTGTTCAGCGAGGCAACCTCTGCTTCAGCCTAGGACAGAACGACACACATTTAAACTCCGTGACAAACACAAGGTGGCAACAACCACACCAGAATGCATAGAACCAGCATAGAACCCTACAGTGCAGAAACAGGCCCTTCGGCCCATCGAGTCTGCACCGAACACAATCCCACCCAGACCCTATCGCCATATCCCTACACATTTACCTGCTAATCCCTCTAACCTACACATCCCAGGACACTAAGGGGCAATTTTAGCATAGCCAATGAACCTAACCCGCACATCTTTGGACTGTGGGAGGAAACCGGAGCACCCGGAGAAAACCCACGCAGACACGAGGAGAATGTGCAATGTCCACACAGTCAGTGACCCGAGCCGGGAATCGAACCCTGGAGCTGTGAAGCAGCAGTGCTAACCACTGTGCTACCGTGCTGCCCTCAATGAGTCGACTTTGATGAGTCGAATGAGTCGACTTTGATGAGCTGAGCTGCTCACAGACATGGTTCACCTTTACTGGTTGCTACAACATCCCCTTTGTTCTAAACATTTAACTGGGATCTTTGCTCAGAATGGGAAAATAAAGCGTATATTTAAACACAGCCCACTGTAACCCTGCCCTTCAAGTTCCCTTCAAATTATCTAGGATAGAGAAATTATTCTACAAACAATTGTATTTGCAACTTATTTAATCAGAGGAACACTTCAGCAAGAAGTTAACTAAATGGGAAACACAATACATGCAAGGGATTTCCAAACATGAAGCCTCAAGATAGATTTAGAGCTGACCCAACCTTTTGCTCAGTTGCTTTTAGTTATTACACGCCAAGGTTATCTGAACTGGAGGGGCCATTTAGATAAAGTCAACACTATCCCAGTGTGGTTCACTCTGGTGTTCTGCATAAAATGAAAAGCAGACCACAAAAAAGTAATTGAGAAGTTTCTGCACAGGAAATTCACAGGGAACTGCTTGTAATCATTAACTCTCAAAACCTAAAGTTTATTTATTTATTAGTCACAAGTAAGGCTTACATTAACACTGCAATGAAGTTACTGTGAAATTCCCCTAGTCACCACACCCCAGCGCCTGTTTGCGTCAATGCGCCTAACCAGACTGTGGGAGGAAACCGGGGCACCCGGAGGAAACTCACGCAGACACAGGGAGAGCGTGTAAACTTCACACAGACACTGACCCAAGCCAGGAGTCGAACCCAGGTCCCTGGCGCTGTGAAGCAGCAGTGCGAACTTGCCGCCCCAATTTCTAAGCTAGTTGTCAGTTTGTACATAGGAACAGGCCAGGCGATGCAAGAAGGTTAATGCCTTTATTTAATGCCACCTCACATTGAGTTATTTTGCCTAATTACTACTTTTTTTTTTAATCCCTCGTCTTTGTCCAAACTCATCCGCTTAAATTCATCTATGCTCCATGCCTCAACTACCCGGAGTGGTGAGAATGTGGGACTCGCTGCACATGGAGGACATCCTTTCCAGTTTTTGATTGAATTTATTAGTGGCCCAATTGGCAATGAACTTTTTGTTTCTGCATTCAGTAAAGAACGCCAGAAGTTGAACCTCAGTTCTCATTCACAGGGGGGGGAGAACGTCAATGAGCAGCTTGTACATTCCAGAGAAAACCCGGTTGATTTTGAGAGGTCTGGGATCTGAAAGATTACCCATTCCTGAAGAGCAGACAAACAATGCTGTACTTGGGCAGCAGGAATTCTCTTGTTCAAGCATTTCTTCAAATAAACTACAAACCTAATGTTATAAATTGCCCCAAACATAATGAGGTCAGGTTCATTGTAAATCAGTATGAATAAAGACATGGAAAGTTTACATACTCTCTAACCACAGCCCAAACTTAGCTCCCATTCAATCTCTAAGCTCGGCCGATGATTCCACCTTCACCTCCTCCCAGGGCTGGCCATCCTTCTCCAATCCTTCCAGAGTGTGGTGGTGGCACTGGGGCAGCAGTGGTGGGGGCTGCTGCCTCCCAGCACCAGAGACCCAGGTTCAATTCTGGCTTTGGTGATTGTCTGTGTGGAGTTTGCATGTTCTCCCCATGTTGGCGTGGGTTTCCTCCGGGTGCTCTGGTTTCCCCTCAGTCCCAAGATGTGTAGGTTACGTAGCTTAGCCCATTGGTTATCATAGAATCATAAAACCCTACAGTGCAGAAAAAGGCCCTTCGGCCCATCGAGTCTGCACCAAACACAATCCCACCCATGCCCTACCCCCATATCCCTACATATTATACCCACTAATGGCCTCTAGCCTACGCATCCCTGGATACTAAGGGGCAATTTCTTAGCACGGCCAATCAATCTAACCCACACATCTTTGGACTGTGGGAGGAAACCGGAGCACCCGGAGGAAACCCACGCAGACACGAGGAGAATGTGCAAACTCCACACAGGCAGTGACCCGAGCCGGGAATCGAACCCAGGACCCTGGAGCTGTGAAGCAGCAGTGCTAACCCACTGTGCTACTGTGCCGCCCATAAGGGTATGGCAGGGGATCAGACCTGGTTAAAGTACCATGTTGGTGCAGACTTGATGGCCACGTGGCCTATTCTACACTGTACCGATTCTATGAATTAAAGATCAGCCTGAAGAAGCTGAGAGAAAAATCATTCGGGCACAAAGAAAACTAAATCCGAGCTGGTTAAAAACACTTCCAGGTAACTATGAGTTTATTTGCTTTCCAATTGGTGCAGCATCAAGGTGAGCCTTTGGACTCGACAGCTGGATGTAGATCATGTGATCAAAGCTGTAATCCTTTTCCTTGTGAGAACATGAACAAACTCATTTATATAGCCCCAGGAAGCAGTAAAACATCCCAGAGGGTGCACAAGTGTGCACGCATTTGACAATTAGGCAAGGTGACTGAAAAGGTTGGCTCCGAGGAGCATCTCAAAAGAGGAAAGCAACGTAAAGAGGCAGCCAGGGGTTTAGAACATAGAACATTCCAGCACAGTACAGGCCCTTCGGCCCTCGATGTTGCGCCGACCAGTGGAACCAATCTAATGACCCTCTAACCTAAACTATTCCAATGTTATCCATATACCTATCCACTGACCATTTGAACGCCCTTAAAGTTGGCGAGTCCACAACTGCTGCAGGCAGGGCATTCCACACCCTTACTACCCTCTGAGTAAAGAACCTACCTCTGACATCCGTCCTATAATTACCACCCCTTAATTTAAAGCTACGTCCCCTTTGTGTTAGCCCATCACCATCCGATGAAAAAGGCTCTCACTGTCCACCCTATCTAACCCTATGATCATCTTGTATGCCTCAATTAGGTCACCTCTTAACCTTCTCTCTAACGAAAACAATCTCGAGTCCCTCAGCCTTTGGAGGGAATGCTAGAGCTTGGGGTGTTGGCAATTCAAAGGCACAATGGTCAAAGTCGGAGATATTCAGATAGCCAGAATTAGGGGAGAGGAAATATCTCAGACAGCTGAGACATCAGAGATGGGCTGGGCATGGGAAGAACTTGAAAACACAGGTGAGAAATTTCAATCAGCAGTGCTGCCAAGCTGAGGGCAACGTGTGGGTGCAGGGCTGTGGGCAAAATTACAAAACAACATCAAACTTCACATGGGGAAAGCAATAGAATTGTCAACCCTGAGGGTCACAAAAGCATGGCTGAGAGTTCTTCGCAGCAGGTGGGTTGGCTGTGCAGATAACACTTCCGTTTTCTGCTCCACCCAACCTCAATTACCCAAATGGAAGATTGTACTAGATTCTCAAAGGAAAAAAAAATTCAGAATAAATTAGGGGCAACACAGCAGTAAGCACTGCTGCTTCACAGCAATTCAATTCCGGCCTCGGTGCGGAGTCTGCACATTCTCCCCATGTCTGTGTGGGTTTCCTCCCACAGTCCAAACACATGAAAATTAGTTTGATTGGCCATGCTCAATCGCCCCTTAGTGTCAGGGGGATTAGCAGGGTAAATGTGGGGTTACAGGAATAGGGCCTGGGTGGGATTGTATTGGGTGCAGATTCAATGGGACAAATGGCCTCCTTCTGCACTGTAGGGATTCTACAAATGTTCCTCCATTCATAGAACCCTACAGTGCAGAAACAGGCCCTTCGGCCCATCGAGTCTGCACCGAACACAATCCCACCCAGACCCTATCCCCATATCCCTACACATTTACCTGCTAATCCCTCTAACCTACACATCCCAGGACACTAAGGGGCAATTTTAGCATAGCCAATGAACCTAACCCGCACATCTTTGGACTGTGGGAGGAAACCGGAGCACCCGGAGAAAACCCACGCAGACACGGGGAGAATGTGCAAACTCCACACAGGCAGTGACCCGAGCCGGGAATCGAACCCAGGACCCTGGAGCTGTGAAGCAGCAGTGCTAACCACTGTGCTACCGTGCCGCCCTCAATTCATTCTGAACTTTCCCCTACTTTGGGGTTCAGCGGTTTCGAGACCTGTGCCTCCTGATTCATTGCACCTGGTGTGGGGGGAATCAGCACTCCAATAACAGTGATTCCTATTAAATCTTTTAAAACAATTTACAACAACATCGCCCACATTTCAATCTCACTGTGATTCTGAGTCAGTCTTCATTTGGAAAGACTGAACCAAGAAACAAGGGATGACAAGAAATCAGAGCAGTAGATCAAATGGCAGATGGGATTGAGGGTTATAGACGGGCCTGGTAAGTAGGGATACGATCGGCACAATTTGTGGGCCGAAGGGCCTGTTTGTGCTGTCGTGTTCTACATCTCAGTTTCCAACTTAGAAAGCTTTAGATTGGCTAGGAGGGAGTTGAAGAGGGAGTTAAGAAGGACTAAAAGAGGACATGAGATGACTTTGGCTGATAGGATTAAGGAGAACCCTAAGGCGTTCTATAGGTATGTCAAGAATAGAAGGTTGGTTAGGGCAAGATTAGGGCCAGTTACAGACAGTAGAGGGAAGTTGTGTGTGGAACCAGAAGAGATTGGAGAGGCATTGAACCAATATTTCTCTTCGGTGTTCACGCAGGGGGACATGAATGTAGCTGAGGAGGACACTGGGGTGCAGGGGTGTAAAATAGACAGTATTGCAGTGGATATTCTAGAGGGCTTGAAAATAGATAAGTCCCCTGGTCCGGATGGGATTTACCTAGGATTCTCTGGGAGGCAAGAGAGGTGATTGCAGAGCCTCTGGCTCTGATCTTCAGGTCATCGTTGGTCTCTGGTATAGTACCGGAAGATTGGAGGACAGCAAATGTTGTCCCATTGTTTAAGAAGGGGAACAGAGACTTCCCCGGGAATTATAGACCGGTGAGTCTTACTTCTGTTGTGGGCAAGGTTTTAGAAAGAATTATAAGGGATAGGATTTATAGTTATTTGGAGAGTAATGAATTGATTAGAGACAGTCAGCATGGTTTTGTAGCGGGTAGGTCGTGCCTTACTAACCTTATTGAGTTCTTTGAGAAAGTGACCAAAGAGGTGGATAGGGGTAAGGCAATTGATGTGGTGTATATGGATTTTAGTAAGGTGTTTGATAAGGTTCACCATGGTAGGCTTCTGCAGAAAATGCAGATGTATGGGATTGGGGGTGATCTAGGTAATTGGATCAGGAATTGGCTAGCAGATAGGAGACAGAGGGTGGTGGTTGATGGTAAATATTTATCATGGTGTTCGGTTACGAGTGGTGTGCCTCAGGGATCTGTTTTGGGGCCACTGCTGTTTGTAATTTTTATTAATGATCTGGATGAGGGTATAGTTGGGTGGATTAGTAAGTTTGCTGATGACACCAAAGTCGGAGGTGTGGTAGATTGTGAGGAAGGGTGTCATAGTTTGCAGGGTGAATTAGACAGGTTGCGGAGCTGGGCTGTGAGGTGGCGGATGGAGTTTAATGCGGAGAAGTGTGAGGTAATTCATTTCGGTAGGAATAACAGATGTGTTGAGTATAGGGCTAACGGGAGGACTTTGAATAGTGTGGAGGAGCAGAGGGATCTAGGTGTATGTGTACATAGATCCCTGAAAGTTGAGAATCAAGTAGATAAGGTTGTTAAGAAGGCATACGGTGTCTTGGCATTTATTGGTAGGGGGATTGAATTTAGGAGTCGCAGCGTCATGTTGCAACTGTACACAACTGGTGCGGCCACACTTGGAGTACTGTGTGCAGTTCTGGTCCCCACATTACAGGAAGGATGTGGAGGCTTTGGAGAGGGTGCAGAGGAGGTTTACTAGGATGTTGCCTGGTATGGAGGGGAGGTCCTATGAGGAAAGACTGAGGGATTTGGGGTTGTTTTCGCTGGAAAGAAGGAGGCTAAGAGGGGATCTTATTGAAACATATAAGATGATTAGAGGTTGAGACAGGGTAGATAGTGATAGCCTTTTTCCTCGGATGGAGAAAGCTAGCACGAGGGGGCACGACTTTAAATTAAGGGGGGGTAGTTATAGGACAGATGTCAGGGGTAGGTTCTTTACCCAGAGGGTGGTGAGGGATTGGAATGCCCTGCCTGCTGCAGTTGTAAATGCGCCTAGTTTGGGGCGTTTAAGAGATCTGTGGATAGGTTTATGGACGAAAAGGGATTGGTTTAGGTTAGAGGGTCATTGTTTTTTTTTTTAAAAAACTGGTCGGTGCAACATCGTGGGCCGAAGGGCCTGTTCTGCGCTGTAATGTTCTATATTCTAACTCTACTTTCCCCATCCACTCAATTCCCTCAGATTTAAAAATCAGTCTATCCCATACAAACAGATTAATTTAGGAACAAGAGGAGGCCACTCATCTCCTGGGGCCTGCTCCAGCTTTCAGTAAGATCATGGTTGATCCGACTGTAACCTTAACCCCACATTCCTGCCTCTCTTTCCCCCCCCCCCCACAACCTCGTTAATCAAGAATCTATCCCACTCCATCTTAAAAATATTCAAAGACTCTGCTTCCTTTTGAGGGAATTCAGGAGACTCACGATACTCAAGAGGAAAAATTTCTACCCGTCTTGTCTTAAGTGAGCAATGCCTTATTTTTAAAGTTTCACCACTAATTCTAGATTCTCTGACAAAAGGAAACATCCTTTCCACATTCACTGACAATGGTGTTCAGGAACTTAAACTGACAGAGCACTGATAGAGACCCGTTGGAGCAGATACTTCCAAAGATTCACAACCCTTAGTGGAGAAATCTTACCTTATCTCAATCCTAAATGAACAGCCTTATCCTGCCCGACATAAGGACTTGATTTAATGTTTTTGTAATTCCCATATTCTCCAATAAAAGCAATTATAGCATGGTGGTGACCATTTAGCCCATCATGCACAAATAGGGTCTTTGTAAGAGTTCCACTTCACACCATTCTTTCTCCATACCTCTCTATATTTTCTCCTTCAAATATTTACCCACTTTATTTATCGAATTTACTTTCACCACTCACTTAGGCAGCATACTCCAGGTCTTGGATTGTTCTGTAAAAATTCTCATCACCCCAGATTCATTCAGCAGTTATCCTGCTGGTAAAAACAGCTTCTCTCTATTTAATTGGCCAAAATGTTCTTATAGCCAAATTTGCCAAGGGCACAAAGATAGGAAGAGGACACAGTCTGCAAAGGGGTGAGTAAGTAGTCGAAGAAAAATGGCAGATGGGACATAACGTCCATTTTGGCAGGAAGAATAGAATGTTATTTCAACCAAGAGAGATTGTTGAATGGTGGTACAGAGGAATCTGGGGAGCCTTTTATATGAATCATAGAAAGTTAGCATGCAAATATAGCAATTAAAATGTTGGCCATTATTGCAAGGGAGATGGAGTAGGGAAGTCTTCTGTGGAGAGCACTGGTGAGACCACACCTAGAGCATGGTATACAGTTTTGGTCTCCTTGCCCAAGGAGGGATACACTAGCATTGAAAGCAGTTCACAGGAGATTCCTGAGGAAAGATTAAGTAGGTTGGGCCTATATTCGTTGCCTCTCAATCTTTTAAACTCCAATCTCATTGAATTCTGAGGGGCCTCAACAGGGCAGAAGCTGGGCAAATGTTTCCACTGGTGAAGAAATCAAGAACTAGGAGACAGTCAAAAGGACTCCCATTTAAGACAGAGGAGGAGGAAGCTCTGCCCCCAAAAGGATGGCTAGTCTTTGGAATTCTCTTCCACTTGCAGCAGTGGAGAGGTTGGGTCATTGAATAAATACAAAACTGAGTTAGACACAGGAATGAGGGATTTTAGGGAACAGACAAAGAGGAGGGATCTCAGACCACAATCAGATCAGCCGTAATCTTATTGAAAGTTGGGCTGAATGGTGGTCTGTGCCTTTTCTGTGTGATCTTTTGATCTCTGCTCCAAGGTGTTTTAACCAGCATTTTGTCTCCGGCATTATTTTAAGGAATGTGGAGTCCAAGAGGTGTAGACAGAAGTCGTAGGAGGAGGATTGGAAGTGAGGCGCTCACTGAGTGTTAAAATGGGCTGCGCGGGCTTGGAGGGCCGAAGGGCCTGCTTCCTGAGCTGTGTTGTTCTTTGTTCTAAATCTCCCTCTGCAAGGCCTCGACAACCTTCCCAAAGTGTGGAGCTGACAGTCAGACAATATCCCGGCTCAGGCCTATTTATAAAGGCCCGCGTGTTTTTTAAAAAAATAAAGACTAACTTTTTCCTGGGTCCTTTAATTTGTATTCACCTATCATTACACTGCAAAAATCACATCTATAGGTATGTCAAGAACAGAAGGTTGGTCAGGGCAAGATTAGGGCCAGTTACAGACAGCAGAGGGAAGTTGTGTGTGGAACCGGAGGAGATTGGAGAAGCATTGAACCAATATTTCTCTTCGGTGTTCACGCAGGGGGACATGAATATAGCTGAGGAGGACACTGGGTTGCAGGGGTGTAAAATAGACAGTATTACTGTTGATAAGGGGGATGTGCTGGATATTCTTGAGGGGTTGAAAATAGATAAGTCCCCTGGTCCGGATGGGATCTACCCCAGGATTCTCTGGGAGGCTAGAGAGGTGATTGCAGAGCCTCTGGCTCTGATCTTCAGGTCGTCATTGGTCTCTGGTGTAGTCCCAGAGGATTGGAGGGTAGCGAATGTTGTCCCATTGTTTAAGAAGGGGAACAGAGACTTTGCCGGCAATTATAGACCGGTGAGTCTTACTTCTGTTGTGGGCAAGGTTTTAGAAAAAATTATTAGGGATAGGATTTATAGTTATTTGGAGTGTAATGAATTGTTTAGAAATAGTCAGCATGGTTTTGTAGCGGGTAGGTCGTGCCTTACTAACCTTAATGAGTTTTTTGATAAGGTGACCAAAGAGGTGGATGGGGGCAAGGCAGTTGATGTGGTATATATGGATTTTAGTAAGGCGTTTGATAAGATTCACCATGGTAGGCTTCTGCAGAAAATGCAGATGTATGGGATTGGGGGTAATCTAGGAAATTGGCTATCAGATAGGAGACAGAGGGTGGTGGTTGATGGTAAATATTCATCATGGAGTTTGGTTACGAGTGGTGTGCCTCAGGGATCTGTTTTGGGGCCACTGCTGTTTGTAATCTTTATTAATGATCTGGATGAGGGTATAGTTGGGTGGATTAGTAAATTTGTTGATGACACCAAAGTCGGAGGTGTGGTAGATTGTGAGGAAGGGTGTCATAGTCTGCAGGGAGACTTAGATAGGTTGCAGAGCTGGGCCAAAAGGTGGCGGATGGAATTTAATGCGGAGAAGTGAGAGGTAATTCACTTTGGTAGGAATAACAGATGTGTCGAGTATAGGGCTAACGGGAGGACTTTGAATAGTGTGGAGGAGCAGAGGGATCTAGGTGTATGTGTACATAGATCCCTGAAAATTGGGAATCAAGTAGATAAGGTTGTTAAGAAGGCGTACGGTGTCTTGGCGTTTATTGGTAGGGGGATTGAATTTAAGAGTCGCAGCGTCATGTTGCAACTGTACACAACTCTGGTGCGGCCGCACTTGGAGTACTGTGTGCAGTTCTGGTCCCCACATTACAGGAAGGATGTGGAGGCTTTGGAGAGGGTGCAGAAGAGGTTTACCAGGATGTTGCCTGGTATGGAGGGGAGGTCCTATGAGGAGAGACTGAGGGATTTGGGGTTGTTCTCGTTGGAAAGAAGGCGGCTAAGAGGGGATCTTATTGAAACATATAAGATGATTAGAGGTTTAGATAGGGTGGACAGTGATAGCCTTTTTCCTCGGATGGAGAAAGCTAGCACGAGGGGGCATGGCTTTAAATTAAGGGGGGGTAGTTATAGGACGGATGTCAGGGGTAGGTTCTTTACCCAGAGGGTGGTGAGGGATTGGAATGCCCTGCCAGCTGCAGTTGTAAATGCACCTAATTTGGGGGCATTTAAGAGATCCGTGGATAGGTTTATGGACGAAAAGGGATTGGTTTAGGTTAGTGGGTCATTGTTTTTGTAACTGGTCGGCGCAACATCGTGGGCCGAAGGGCCTGTTCTGCGCTGTAATGTTCTATGTTCTATGAATGAAACTGTTAACCCTTTAAGTCAGAACGTAAAAATCCATTTGTTCGGTAAGCTAGAGTCCTTTTATTTTACAGAACAATAAAAAGCTCAATACACACCAAGGAAACTCCAATTCAAGATACATTTGGATTCTATTTCACACTAAGGTGAATCAGACAAGGTTCAACACTGAGACCGCACCCCATTCTACTTTCCAATTCCTGGAAGTTTATCATTCTGAGGGGCTAAAGGTTGTAATTTGTCAGCATTTACAATACCCATAGTGGAAAGTTGCCTCATACCAGCAATGCTTGGATTGGAGGGAACGAAGCTAAGAGGAGATTTGATAGAGATATTCAAAATCATGAGGGGGGCTAGACAGAGTGGGGGGGGGGGGGGTTTGCACTCGTAAAAAGATCAAGAACGAGAGGGCACGAGTAATTCAAGTGATTGGCAAAAGAAGCAAATGTGATAGAGAAAAAAAAAATGACTTCACACAACAGGTGTTCAGGCCTGGAATGCAACACCTGTAAGTGAGGTGGAGGCAGGGGTAGGGGAAAAGACTGAGTCATATTCCTCATTCAGAGAGCCAGTGCAAACACAATGGGCTGAATGGCCTCTTTCTGCACTATAAGAATTCTGTAATTCTGCTCAGCACCTGCCCATATGGCAAAGTCTCAATTGTTAACTGTACATTGTTACTGTTACATGACTGCCATTCTGCAAGATTTTCACTTAAAAGGCCAAGCTGTAGTATGTCTCCTTTAGCTATTTGGTAACACAACTTTACTGCTGTTTGAGGGGGGGGGGATGGGCCATTAAATTTACGTTGTGCGCGCCAGTTTGGAAACACGCAAAATTGTTCATGATGACATTGGATGCACAACCCAAAATCATCGCCCGCTTGAGCAATATTTTGGTAGGTAGGGGTGCACGGGAGTTGGAAATGCCCTCTTTAATAATCAAGCAGACAATTTCACCCATCAAGGGACCAAGTGAATGTAATTCTATGTGGCTTATCTGCGATTCGTTGGCGGATGGGCCAATAGAGCAGGCCTTTGGATTTTAGCTTCAACCTCGATCCAGGGTGGGATGAATTGTCAAGGCTGAAATAAAATTAACAGGTGCCTGGGGACGGAGGTTTGTGTTTGAATGACCTGCCCAGACACGCCGCTTAATCTTCACGGATCTTCCTTGAGGTAGCCCTGCCGTGACCTTCCCCAATGGTTCAGGGATCTGCAGTTCCCTGAGAGAGTTCTGCAGCGACTGTCCCAGATGTGGAGGCGAACTCGCTGGGGTCTTTTAAAAGACTTCTGGATGAGTATATGGGGTTTAATGGGATTGGGGGTTATAGATAGGTCTATAGATTGGTGGGGTTGATGTGATCAGCGCAACTCGAGGGCCGAAGGGCCTGTTTGTGCTGTAATGTTCTATCTATGTAAGATGGAGTACGTTAGAAGGAACAGCTCACACCCTCCCTCACAGTGCCCACCCTCCCCTGCAACACTGAACCTTTCCCAGCCTGTTGGCTGCCATTAATTGGCTAGCAAGCATGAAATGACCTTCCAATGCCCAAAAGCATTGCCAACTTCATGCCAACTTCTGGACCCATTGAATGCCCATGCCCAGTAAGTTCTGGCCATGAGGTCAAAGCACTCACCAGGACAGGCAAGAACGTCAAACTTCAAATAAATAAACAATTCATTTTGCTTGAAAAAGGGGCACTGATTGGTTCCTAAGTCAGCTCCAATTGGTCAAGATGTTGCCATGGTGAATACATCAGTGAGTTACCATTCTCAAAAAAAAAGCAGAGGATTGGTCCATATTCATCGATGTAGCTTGCAGAAAGCACAAGTGAGCTCCATAATGAGCCCAAATAATAATCTTAAAACGGTTGCTAGCGTAATTCCTAGCAAATTCAGGATTGTTCAACAAATGCTGCCCATTCACAGAATCAGACCTAATGTTGGGCATTACGCTGCCAAGTCTGTCGGCTGTATGCCCCAGTGACCAATGAATTGTATCAAGCAGCACTTCCCAATCGACTGTTCACAAAAGGCACTCTTAGAACCCTACAGTGCAGAAACAGGCCCTTCGGCCCATCGAGTCTGCACCGAACACAATCCCACCCAGACCCTATCCCCATATCCCTACACATTTACCTGCTAATCCCTCTAACCTACACATCCCAGGACACTAAGGGGCAATTTAGCATAGCCAATGAACCTAACCCGCACATCTTTGGACTGTGGGAGGAAACCGGAGCACCCGGAGAAAACCCACGCAGACACGAGGAGAATGTGCAAACTCCACACAGGCAGTGACCCGAGCCGGGAATCGAACCCAGGACCCTGGAGCTGTGAAGCAGCAGTGCTAACCCACTGTGCTACCGTGCCGCCCAAAGCACTATTGTACTCAAAGTAACCCTGCTTGCAAAAAAAATTAGAACTGTCCCATCTGTTCTAATAGATTGCCTCCATGTACATGGAGCAATTTGCCAGAAGTGAGGTGTCATATTAGAGTCAGAGGCCCTTCGGCCCATCGAGTCTGCACCAAAACCAAGAAACACCTGACTTCCCACCTAATCCCATCTACCAGCCCATAGCCCTGAATGTTATTTGCCAAGTGCTCATCCAGGTACTTTGTACAGGATGTGAGGCAACCCACCTCCACCACCTGTGCAGGCAGTGCATTCCAGACCATCACCACCCTCTGGATAAAAAGTTTTTTTTTTACATCCCCCCTCAACCTGAACCCATGTCGCTTTGGGACTTACCCTTCAACTAAGGGGAACAGCTGCTCCTTATCCACTCTGTCCATGCCCTTCAATCAGGTCGCCCCTCAATCTTTTTTGCTCCAATGAAAACAACTCAAGCCTATCCAACCTCTCTTATAACTAACGTTCCATCCCAGGCAGCATCCTGGTGAATCTCCTCTGCACCCCCCTCCTGTGCAATCACATCCTTCCATGGCATGAACTATACACAGATCTCTAGCCGTGGCCTTAACAAATTACTTGATTTCGTGCTTTGGTAATCTATGCCCCGATTGATAAAGGCAAGTATACCAAATGCCTTTTTCACTACCCCACTAACACACCCTCCCACTTTGAGAAGTATGGACAAACGGCAAGGTCCCTTTGCTCAACAGAACTTTCGAGTGTCACGCCATTTAGTGACTATTTGTTGTCAAATTATTCCTTCCAAAGTGCATCACCTCACACTTTTCAGGATTAAATTCCATCTGCCACCTGACCATTCCGTCTATATCTTTTTGTAGCCCCAGACACGGAGGTGGGACATTGAGGGACATTTGGTCTGCACTCACACAGAAACTGATGCCTCTGAAGCAAATGTGGAAAGGGAGTTTCCCCAGACACCTGGAAAACCAAGATCCTCATCCAACCAGCTCCCAAAGCACAACATTTACACCACCCACTTCGATCCTGGACTATTTTCCTTGTTTTAGAACCACAGAAACCCTACAGTGCAGAAGGTCATTCGGCTCTGAGCATAGAACACTACAGCACAAACAGGCCCTTCGGCCCACAAGTTGTGCTGATCATATCCCTACCTACCAGGCCTATCTATAACCCTCAATCCCATTAGATCCCCTGTACTCATCCAGAAGTCTCTTAAAAGACCCCAGCGAGTTCGCCTCTACCACCACCGATGGCAGCTGATTCCACTCACTCACCATCCTGAGTGAAAAACTTACCCCTGACATCTCCTCTCTACCTAACAGGCTCATTGAGCCTGCACCGATTACAATCCCACCCAAGCCCTATCTCCACTTAGTTATTCTGCTAATCCCTCTAACCGATTACATCCTGGAAGACTACAGGTCACCACATCCAATCAGCCTAACCCATACATCTTTGGACTGTGGGGGAAAAAAAACGGAGGAAACTCACACAGACACAGGGAGAATGTGCAAACTCCACACAGAGACCCAAGTTGGGAATTGAACCCAGGTCCCTGGTGCTGTGAGGTATCAGTACTGCCCTGTGAAAATTTGTGAAGCTCCTCTCAAGAAAGGCAGAGGGATGATTAGATTTATCATTGCCTCCAATGTGCCAACACAGTCGGTGACCAACTGAGATCAGGAGGGTCCCAAAGTGACGACTAAGGTCTAAGGCTAAGGTAGCAATAATTAACACTTTGGGTACTTGGACAACCTACAGCAGGCACTCAAAGCGCTAAAAGTAACAGCAACAGTAGCACCTTCACAAGATACTCCAAATCCAGGGGTAAGAAAGGCAATCCAACAGCAGCATCTTTTCTCAAGCCAATTGAGCCAGCATTGAGATGCTAATCACTCAGAACCAGTTCTGCTGGGGCAGACATGTTACTAACATGAGACTCGTTAAGCAACTGCTCTGAATCAGAGCAGAGACTCCCAGGGGGACAGGGAAACAGGTCAGGGTGCATTTGAGGACATCCTTTAAGAAGTCAAACATATCCCCCCCCCCCCCCGACTCATGGGGAACTCTGACTTGTGACTGACTGAACTGCAGGAGGGTGCCCAACACCCCCAGAGACTGTGTGGGGAATGTTTAGAGAGAATGCACAGTCTGTCTACCCAACCCTTCAAGCATGTGGCAGAGTCCAGATTGCACACTGCTTTTTAAATAAGAACATAAGAAATAGGAGCAGGAGTAGGCCATCCAGCCCTTCGAGCCTGCCCCGCCATTCAATAAGATCATGGCTGATCTGTCGCTGCTCAGTTCCACTTTCCCGCTTTCTCCCCATAACCCTTAATTCCCCTGTCTATCAGAAACCTATCTACCCGTGACTTAAATATATTTAGCGAGGCAGCCTCCACCACTTCAATGGACAGAGAATTCCAGAGATTCACCACCCTTTGAGTGAAGAAGTTCCTCCTCAACTCCGATCTAAACTGCCCCCCTCCCCCTTATCTTGAGGCTGTGCCCTCTAGTCCTGCTATCCTTTCTAAGCGGGAAGAATCTCTCTACCTCTACCCTATCCATCCCCTTCATTATCTTATAGGATCCCCCCTCATTCTTCTAAACTCCAACGAGTTTAGAATCAGCCATCTCAGAACCCATCACAGCAGCATGGAAGCAGTCACCCAGAGGAACTGTCCAAGGAGAGATGTCTTTGATAAACAGACAGCTCTGGGCTGAGCTGATTGCGGCAGCCTCTCCTTTGTTCTGTCCACTGACAGACTGGAAAATCAGCTTCAAATAAGGCGGTTGATTAAATCAAGGCAGCCTCCCAAATGCCGGACAGTACAAACCACATCAAAGCAAGGACTCACCAGAAGTTTAGCACGGATACATCTCCCAATTCATTTCATACCCAAACACAGAACCATAACTAACACAGTGAGCACGTGA